>BPLR01004611.1:0-309100 GCA_021605095.1 Caerostris extrusa
TATGCACAACTGGTGTGTATGTTTTACTACGGAGACATGCAAACGAAACTGTACTCTGTTGAGTCATTTATTGTGTTGGTTCGGTCACCACGAACAATAAAAAAGAGTTAAAGGAAAGGACTTTATTATTAGTTAAAGAAGAACTTTATTAGAAGAGTTAAAAGAAAGATTTCTTTTTATTGAAAACATAAATCAGCTTACTAAATCAAATTTAATCGACTTTCGCTATTATTATTGTTTTGTTTTGAATACATGTCATAAAAGATATAGGGTATATATTAATAAGAAATTTATCATTTTACAGAGGCTCTAGGGACTCTGGGACAAAAGCATTTTGCCAATATCAGAAATACCAGAAAAATTTTCCATGATGCCATATTCCAGACAGTTGAAAATTGTGGGTAATCTTTAGTAAAAATTTGGGCCCTCCTCTATCAATTTGAATGTAACGACTCATTATGCTAGATATTTAAAAATCAAACCCATGCAAATAATTACCTCAACATGAGAAAAAATTTTGGAAATTATTGAAAAATTTATTTATAGCCTGTCATTCTAGAATGAGATTTTTAACTTCAAAGGTGAACTTTTGGTTTCATCTGTTTTATAGAGATAAATTCCCTCAATGCAATAATATTCACTTGTCTGTGACTAAATGAAGATTATTATTTGATTTAATTAACCTTAATGTTTTCTTCATTAATTATTAATAATTTATAACAAAATGATTAATAAAAACTAAAGAAAAACTGCAATCTTTGTTTATATATATATATATATATATAAAATCATCAAAAGTTTGTGTGTCGTCTGCTCATGCACAATCTCAGTTTGCATCCAAATTTCTCCACTAAATGTACCGACCAAAATCGCAGTTCAGAAGATAAAGAAATTTGGGAGACTTTTTGTTGTTGTGAAACAGAAGATAGAGTGTTATGGGTTGACTGTAGATAAGTATGAAACAAACTGTCAGATTTCTCTTTCCCCCATGTCAATAAACTGTCCTAAGGTTTCAAAAATTTGATAGCATAGAGGTGTGTTTAGGAAGGTAAATGTGATAAGGGAGAAGTTTCTTTGAACTTCCAACTGGTTTTGTATTGTTGAATTTGCAGTGTCAAATCACATAAGAAGATGCTTGAGCTGAAGAGAAATTTTGCGCCTGAACAGACATGATTCTAAATAAAATAGTTAATAAATTTTATTTTCAAAGGAAGCAGGGGTGAAAGCCAGGTTATATGCTGTGCTAGTGTATATATATATGATAGTCTGCTTTTTGTGTCTTGTAATTTAGTTCATGGAAAAATATGTATGTTACATAAGCCTGTTAATTATCACTTAATCAATAGTTTTTTAAATAATTAGCAATTCATAAATGTGATCCTTTTTTTTTTTATGTATTACACACACATATATGAATAAAAAAACTAAAGGAACTCGATACATACATACATATATATGCCTAAAACATATTATTTTTACATGATAGATAATGTTTTTAAGAGAGTTACTTAATGAGATCTAAAAAAAAAAGTTTGTAAAAGGATAATTAATTTCCTTATAAATTTGGCATAATAAACACAGAAGCTGATTTGTTGAAACTTTAAGACTATTAATTGAATTGACATTGTAAATATGTTTGCTGTATCCTCATTCCTGTAATTCAATGAAGACAAAAATCTTTCTACGCATAGTCTATTATTATATCGTATCGGTTGACAATAGATATGCTATAATGAAAACTTCATCTGCCAGGAACATAATTTTGATCTAATGGAACTAAAAAAAAATTGATAAAAAGGGGTGATAAATTTTGGGAGAATTGTGGGACACAACCTGCACTTGTCATATTGAATGGAAACTGGGCCCCTATTTAGTAACTCCTTTTATTGTAGTAAAAGTTTTCATGTATGTTCCCACATATATTAGTAAATATTTATTTTTTATTAATTTTTTTACTTTAGATCAATGAGAAACTATTACAGTAAAGGAGTGCATTGGGTATAGTATAATTTATATAAAATATGGAATTAATACTTCTCCTCTCCTATTCTACAAAAATATCATTAATTTCCTAAATTATTTTGTTGTTTATGCTATAGAGTGAAGCTCCAATAAAATACAAAAGTATTTGTTTTTAAAAACATAGATTACTTTCAGATATTTTATCTTAACATTGAACACATACAAATACCACACACTTAGTCCCCGTTGTAAAGGTTTTTATTAATTTTTTTTTGCTGCAAATATTTGAAATTAAATTTTTTTAAAAGTTCTGATTCTTATCTCATATTAGCTTCAAAAAAAAAAAAAATTGTTTAGTATGTAGTTCAAAAGATTGAAATATTATCAGTATTTTTTCTCATCTTTACTCATATTACAAAAAGATTACACGTGGTGGAAATTGAAATTAAACATTTTATATATCATAATATTGTAATTAGAATTTTGCCATCGCATCTTTACGTTAAGATGTTTTATTTCTTCACACTTTGCTAAAATTTTTTTAATTGTTTAAGAAGTCCTGATCATGAATAATGATTTTATTTTATGAACTCACTATACATTTGTATCTTTCTGAATTGACCTCTTAAATTAAATATATATACACAAAAACCATAAAATAAACATGTAAAAAAGAAGAAAACTGAAAAAGAGAATTGTCACTGACTCTTTTCAAACACAATCTTTTTATATAATGAGGGCATAATAACACCATTCACTATACATTTTCATGTGTTGTCAGTCATATCAAAAAATTAGCAAACACAGAAAAATTTTTTAATGATTTTATTGAAGGACAGAAATGCCATAATCGACAACAAAGGAACTGAAAATCATTAGACATACATAAATATCAGAGGGTGAATCGCAGAAACTGCAGGGACAGATATAAAAAAAAAAATGTGTATATACTATGTAAAATATACAGAAACAAAAAATCGCAAATAAGGAAATCAGCAAAAAAAAAGAAACACAAGAAATTAATTATAGTTTTTGTGTTATATATTTCTTAGTAATTCCGACTAATTTTTATCCTTCAAATTCAAATTATTATACCTAATATATATATAATAAAAAAAATGTGTTGCTGCGTGTGAATAACGTAAAAAAAAAAGATGTAAAAAATGCGCAAATATGTTTATTTTTTACCGTACATAGCGCCATTATGATTCCATTGATAAACGTTTCTGCTTTGATGTTGTACCAGAAGATAAGCCGACACCATTTACATTTCAAGCTTTATCTGATAGATAAGCCGCTCATGGTTGATATGGATGGAAAAGAACCAGTAAGTATAAGATGTAAAAATATTTTATCTTATAACCTTTTGAGTAACATTTAAAATTATAAGCTCTTTAATAGAAAATATTTTATTTTTTAACTTATATAACGGGAAGTTACAAATCAGAACCAAGAAACCAGAAAATATCAATCTGAAAATGCCAGGGAAATTCGTAAAAAATATTTAAAAATCATCAGGGTAAAATTAACGAGAACATTTCTCACACTGGGCATCCAGGCATGCCGCATGGTCGGCGATTTTGTAACCAAACATGTTTGGTGACTTGGATCGCTATTCATTTTACAACAACCCAACGTTTTCTTATGATGACATCCAGTTTATGATCTCATATTTAAATGTGTCTTTCAATTAGTGTGTGGGATTTGTCTTAATTTCGCTTGATTGTATTCGTGTGCTATTATTTGTATTTGCACTTGTACTTCAGCCATAGAAAAGTGTAAGTATTTTAATGTTTTCTTAATTATTAATATTTTATGTTTATTTTTATTAATTTAATATTAATTATTTTATTAATAATTATTTATTGTGTATTTAAGCCTAAATTATTTGATTAAGAATCCCTCTAGTATATGCATTCAATGCATATACTATATATTACTTAATTTCATATTTCTTGGTTTAATTACTAATCTCCTGTTCTTCAATTGTTCTTCATTATATATTCTGTTGGTTTTAAACAAATAAGGTGCATAATATTTTTATTATTAAATATTAAATAACTAGTAAAAGTAAGCTTTAATAACATATATTGTGTACATACAGTGATTACACCCTGAAAGTAAGGAGAAAGATAGGAAACTAATATAATTATAGCCATAAGTCGTGAAATGCAAGTTTAGTCAGGGATTTTTTTCATAGCTTCTGTAGCCACCCTGTATAATAATAATCATTCGATTAGACTTCATTTACTATGATTTGCTGTCACAAAGGAAGTATCATAATTTCTTTTTTTTATTATAACAATAGATAGTAAATATTAAAGCATTTTGCCCAAGAACATTTTCTATTCTTTTGAGCAATAATCAAACTAGCTTTTGAACAATTCTTTGATGACCTTAAAATGTAATGTTAAAATTTTTTAATGTTTTATAGTTTCACTTAAATGTCTTTTTTATTATCATATTTTTTCCTCTTAAATTTTTCATTTACTTTATTAGGATTCTCTTATTGCGATGATGGACTATTTTTTTCACTGAGTAGCATATAAGGTACATAAAATTTCATTTTTTTTAATATTGCAAACTTTAGACTCCCTGGTATGCATGCTACTATAGACAAATGTTTTCAAATTATTATAATATTGATTGTAGTTTAGTGAGTACAGCAGTATCCACCTCCCCCTTAAGCAATTAACTTTGAATTTATGTAGCTATACATATTTGTAATTTTGATTCAATTACTATTGTTGTAAAACCCATCTTTTCCTTGCTTGTTTTCATTTTAAATGCTGGTAATATTTGCTTCACTTTACCTGTAAGTTACATTAAGAAAGGATTGGCATTCTCCTGGCTTTTCTAATTTTTTCCCCTTGAATAACTAAGCACATATATGTATTTAAAGCCATTCTATTCATGGGGTAAACATACTTATTTGTTTATAGTCATAGTGTTTTATATTTTTCTGTTTAGTTCTACTTATTTTGAGTAAAATTTGATAATTTTTGTCGCACTTCTACCCGAATTCCTTCTTAATTTAAAATTATGATTATTTAAATAGGAATAATGTAAGTATTAGTATGATTTAAAGGTCAATATCCTAGTATATATCTTATCTATCTTAACATATATTATTTATACCAAAATTATTTTTTATTTATTAATCTATTATACTTTGTTTTTTTCTGAAAACAATATTTTAATAAATATTAGACCAAAGTAAAAATGCAGGCATAGAGTGTTGATTGCGTAATCTTCATATATGACACTTAGCAGGCTTATTAACGCAATCTAAGAAAAAAAAAAAAATTTTCCAATCATCCGTAATTGGGAGAAATTCATCATTTTCTACTTGTTCTAAAAATATACCTGAAGGTTCGCTTTGATGTACAGTGCTTTAAAATTCGAAATTATCCTTTGATCTAACGACTGTAATAGAAGTTGTATTCTTGGGTAAGAAAAATACAACCTAAACAGAAAGTCAGGGGGAAAAAACGAGGACACCCTTTTTTAATAACTTTTTGTAATAATCATTAGATCTTCACATAAGTGGTATCATAGGGAATGGTTTGAAGGGAACTAAACTATGGTACAATGCAGTTGATTGACAAAATTAATTAACAGAGTTAATTAGCCACTAACTCGAAATTTTTGCTATTACAGAAACTAAGATTAATAAGGCAATCAAGCGTGTCATGAATAGTATGCCCACCAATTTTTGTGTCAAAATTCCCATAACTTTAAAAAAAAAAAATCTTATAGGGCTATCTATGAGATTATAATTATTTCATTCATTAACTGAATATTGTTATGATTACTAAAAAAAAAGTGTGAAAAATTTGTTTGATTTCATTGAAAAATGTTTGTAAACAATGAAAATGATTGAAATTGTTTTTTTTTTTTTAATAATGATAATTGCACATTCTTATTATTGTAACTGAATTATACTATTTAGATTCAATAAAATCTTTAATGACACCTCCTATAAGTGATGAATGGTTAAAATATTTATGAGATTGCCCTATAAAATTGCATCATTACTTTTATTTATTTTTTATAGGCTTCTGAAATTTTTTAATCCAATGCCATCAAATAGCTAATAATGACAGGTGATATTTTGTCTTTCAACTTTTCCAAATTAACTAATGGGCTTTAATTGAAATAGCTACATTAAGTATTGGTTATTTAAATCCCAGTACTTTGACCAATACTAATAGGAGTTGTTGGGAGCAAAACAGATGGAGTTTTTCTTTTTGCACTGGTTGCATGTTGCTAATTGATGAAAGTGAAAGAATTTTTTTTTTTATATATGATTCAATTGAATAATTAAAAGCTGTTTTAAATAAAGAGTTACGAGAATTTTGATCATAAGATTCTTTTAACTTTTTAGAAAAGTATTGTTTGAAAGATTAATTATTTAGCATTTTAATTCTTTTAATATTATTTTCAATTAAAAATAATTTACACACGAAAGTTATGTTAAGTAGAATTAATAAAGACAATTAAAAATGAAAGAATTTGACAATATTTCAAATAATCATATGATTAATAATTGGCGCCTTTTTAAATGAGTTATGATTTGGAATTAATTCGTAAGTAATTCACTTTCTATTAACTTATTATTTTTAAATGAATAAAAAATTTTTGATTATTTTCTCATAAAAAAATTCTACAAATATTTTATTCGATTATTTTATAAATAAACTCTGCTTTTTTGCAATAATGATACAAATTATTTTTTTTTTTCTAAATATTCTTACTAACTTTTACAGTTTGTTTTTATGAAGTATATAGTTTATGATGTTCACAATTTTCATTTAAAATTTTATTGTGTTTATTCACTTTTTTTTTTTTTTTTTTTTTAATTATTTTGTTTCAATCTAAGTATTTATTTACTTAATGTTTAAATAATATTCACAGGGGTTTTTTTAATTTCTGATTCGAAGATTTTTCTTATTTTGTATAAGGCTTTGCATATTCTGGTGGTTTTTTTGTATTTATTTATTTATTCATTTTTTTTTTATTATATGTTTAGATACAGGGGGTTGTATGAGATAACCAAATCCAGTTAAATTAGATATTATAATAAATTTTCTTTTGAAAACTTTACAAACACAAGTTTTGTAATGTTTTATCAACAGAGTATGCTAAAATTATATTTTATAATTATTTTAATGAAATCTGCATAACTCCAGGCCATGTCTGCAAGTGGGCATTAAAATATAATTTATTCTAAATATATAAGGAAAGGATATTTTTTAATTAATATTAAGTAATGAAATATATTTAAAATAAAGAAACCATAAAAATATATATTCTTATTGTAAAATGTAAAATTTTATTTTACGTTAAGACAATAATATTTGAATGCTATCATTGAAAAGAGACTTGCTGATTAATGCTGTTAGCTTCTGATGTAGTGAGAATTTTTTTGAAGCATAAGTCTGAAAGCATGCGAATATTCCTGATAGGGATAGACAGAATAAATTATATTATATTTCAGGAAAAAAAGAGTAAAGATGTGAGCTCTTTGAAGTACTAGGGGTATTTGTTCCTAGCTATGATGGAATAAGAGACATATCATCATCAGACTGATCATTTCCACCCCTGTTCTGAAGCTCTGTTTAATCAAAATTCAAGAAAAAAAAATTTCAAAAAGTAATTTAATTATGATTTATGGTGATAATTGAATATTAAAACGAGAGACTTACATAGTTATCACATCAGCCATTGAGTTTTTTTTTTTTTTTTTTCCTGAAAGGTATGATTGCAACACACGCCTTAAATAGACCAAATGCTGATTCCTCCTGTATGTTAGCTGTGCTCTCTATCACATAGTTAGACAATTTATAACTTTGCATGTAAAATGTAATTTTTTTTTTGTTCTAATGCAGCTGGCAAACATTTAGGCAATTGTCTTCGATGCCTTAAGGTAAGCGCTGCACCGACGTTACTCACTTAGCACTACTCAGGAAGTGCGTGTAGCTTGAAGATAAGCTACGGACTCGGAATAACAATACCTCCGCAACGCACTACGATCATGTTAGACCGGAATCTACTGTTTAAAACGGATTCCGAACCACTACAAACATCCATGGCAACGCCGGGACTCGAACTCGAAACCGAGCGCCAGAGCACTAGCCACTCGACCATTCAGGACCCGAACAATTTAATGACAGCATAAGCGCGACATACGTAGGGGAAAAATTATTGGAAGCACACAAAATAATCAAAAAATGAATTTGCAAAATACTTTTTAGAAAAACGATGTCCATATCAGTGAATACTAACTTCCTCTTACATTAAATGCTTTTAGAAACAGGGATATCCGATGTTGATTATGACCTCGTGTATATGCATCTCACAATGATAGTAAATTTACTAGGTGGGAGTTTTATAAGTTTTCTCTCATACTACAAGCAAATGAATATCAGTTTTCTCTAAAGCATTTCTCGAACGGCAATGTCCTCCTATTTTCCGTGGATGAGCTACTTCTATATGCGTATGTGAGATGAAATTACCGCTGCTGTGCTGCGAAAAAAAAAAAATTCGTAAAACTTATATATGTATTATATGTTCATCTTTATTTTATTTATTTTTTTTGTAGAATTATAACCTGAAATAATCTTTTGTTTATTTTCAACACAACAAATAAAATGTCTTATGTTTATTGTAACTGGCAATACTGATGATCATAATATGCATAAATAAATATGCATAGTATTGGAAAACTCATTAAAATATTGTGAATTCTTATATCCAAAAATCAATTATAAAAAATTAAATTTTTCAAATTATAATTGTTCAAAATAGCTGAACAGTTTTAAAGATCATTTTCATATATTTTTTAAAAATATAATTTTAAAAATATTTAATCATTTTCTAATATGTGCACAACAAATTTTATATCAAATCAAAGATAGACTCAGTTATGATTTAAAGAAAAAAATTATTCCAGCAGTTTAGTAATACAAATGAACAATAATTTTAAGTATAAAATATACCTGTTAAAAATTATTTGTGCTTTTTTTTTTTTTTTAAGTTTTATTTATTGATATTTTATGAAGCCAAATTATGATAATTTTCATTTCCGAAAAATATAGAATTTTTTAAAAAAATAAGTTTTTGCTTTCGAATTCGCGCGCTTGCGATATCAGCACAATCTCGTTTGAGCGAAAAACAGACGTATAATAATTATTTTTTTTTTAATATGAGATCAGGGTCCCTAATCGATATTTTTCGAATATCTCTAAACTTTTCATAATAATTCGAAAAAAAAATTTATATCTTAAGGGTTGTCGACAGTAGAAAGATAACCACATTAAAATTTTAGTATGTTATATGCACTTTTTTTTTTTTTTTCATAACGGTATTTAATATTTAATGTTTCAAAAAATTGACTTAAATTATGTTTTTATATTTGGAAATTTTTTTTCTTTCGACTGATGCAAAAATTAAAAAAAAAAATATATGTACATTAATTAGAACTCGAAATATCTTTAAGCGAAAAATTTAATTTAGTATTAGGAAAGTCAATTTTTGAACTCTCTTATCTCCAAAACTTTTCATCATAACTCTTCAAAAAAATTATCATATAATAATTTCATCAAGCTGAATTGATTGTGGCATAAATCACCTTTTCCCCTATTAGAAGAATTTTGATTTAGTGGATAATTAGCCATGCTAATTAATTTTGTTATTCAATTGCATTGCATCATAAGTTAGTTCTCTTCAAGCTTTTTTTAACGATACCATTTATGTGAAAATCTAATGATAATTATAAAAGTTATTAAGGGTGTCCCATTTTTTTATTTGGCCGACTGTACATAGAAAACGGGGGAATCCCAATTTTTACACTGTTGATACAAACTGAGAGAATTTTTCCATTTTTAGATTAGAATAAATTGAATGCTGAATAGAATGGAATTAAAAAATGACTTGAAATATAAGCTCCAATGTTACCCAGTGAATGAAATAAAAAAAAAATGACTGCAGAAAAAAATATTTTCTTTCAAATCCCATATTTTAAAAACCGTGTAAAAGTGCAATTTTGTAAAGAAGTAACGTTTTAATCGGAGGGTAGGTGTTTTTGTAATATTATTAAAAACCGAAATCATGTTGGCAAAAATTAAACCATGTTTATAAGTTTAATGAAATTTTGCTATTTCTACTTTTAAACTTAAAATATTCATTTCCGTATATATTTTTGTACCATTATTTCATAAAATTTTTTATTGTTCTTTTAAAAGATATTTACTTTTATTTTTTTCATCCAATAGATGCATAGCCTATCTGGAAAAATATGAGGCAAGAGGGCTGTAAGTATATGTTTTTTTTTTTTTTTTTTTAATATACATATAACTTGGACAATTGCTTATAAAATTTTAAATTATAATTAATTTAATTGAATGCCTTTTCTTCCAAAGTTTCTCTCGATGACGCTGGATTTGCATTTGTTCAGTGGTGTATAAATTTTATAGAATCAAAAGGACTTTTAGATCAAGGCTTATATAGACTTGTAGGTGTGAATTCTAAAGTAGCAAAACTTACCCAAATTGCATTGGGTAAGTATTTTTAGCATCTTCTAAATGTATTATTTTTATTTTTAATATTTGAATATTTTTATTGATTCTGTAATTTTTATTTTTAGAAAATAAAGGTATAATTCCATCCTCAGTAGATGATGATGAATATGAATTGAAGACAGTAACTAGTGCATTGAAGAATTTTTTTAGGTAAAGAAGACTCATAGATTTAACTGCATGTAAATGTATAAAATTATTTTTAATTAAAAAAAAAGATATTTTAGACAATTTTCCTTCTTTAAATTACATTTTAAAGAATATTTTTAATTTTTTAACTTGAAATTAATTTACCCTACTTTAAAAAATCTGCTTCAAATAATATTAATCTTTATATAACTATATAAATGCATGCATAGAGTATAATGTCTGGTGTAATTGGTGTCTAAATATTGATAGTTGAAACCTGTATGCTTAAAAATATTATTTTATTAATACATTTGTATTTATATTTTCCTTTCAAATTATTCGATGTTTTGCTATTTTTTAATTACATATTCTTATTGTTGAATTAATTAGATATCTATTTTGGTGTGATTGGTTCAGTTTTTTTGATTTAATAAATATAAAAAATTAATGCATCTTTACTTAAGTCATGGTGATTAAATACAACTTAGGCTCTTCATAAGCTCTTCCTAAATTCAATTTTAAAATTCCAAGTAATCCTAATTAAACAAGTTATTACACCTATTTTTTAATCATATCATGAAAAGGTAGTCTCACAAATTGATGTGAGACATTGTTCAGACGTTGTTTCTCAAGAATATTTTTGTTTAAAATTTTTGCGTAAATAGTCATTTACATATCTGTAATGAATTGCTTTCATAAGTTAATATTAACTTAGTATATTGAAATTTATTAAATGCATAGAATTTCCATACATTTGTTGCTGCATCTTTTATAACTGGATTAGCAACATTTGTAAAGACTTTTAATTAGAAAATTGTAAACGTGTTATTTTAATAAAGAAAACATTTATAATTCATCATTAACCTTAAAATATTACTAAGTTTTTATTTTGTTTATGCATATACCTAAAATGAGCAGCAGTGTTTCTATGTTGATGATGTCTGAAATTAGAAATTCTTTTATCTTTGACTTCAAAATAATCTTCACTATGAATTAGACTATTATTTGATAATTTTTTACCATTTATTTTTTAAACTATTGTGTTAAATCAACTTATAGATGCATCATTTTCAACAACTGGTTTTTTATATTTGTTAATTTCTTATTTTCCATATCATAATTTCCACCATATGTTAATTTTAAATCTGTGCTTTTAAAACTTCATCTTCAAAAAGTGAATAGTAAGCATTCTTTATAATAATAAAATATTTTGTCTTTTCTACTAAAATTAATTGAATTTTTCATATTTATAAAGCATTTATTTATTTCAGAATAAAATAGAATATGTAATCTTTTGAGTATTACTTTTCAATCTACAATTAAATTACAATGTTTTTTTTTCTAGAGAATTGAAGTTTTTAGGATGTAATTAATTGAAACAAATAATAGGATATAATTCACCAATTCAAGTTCTAAAAGATAATATAATTTACTGACTATCAAATAGAGTCTTTGAAAATTCATTAAGTTTATGATAATGAGGTTCATTAGAGAAGAACCTCAGAAGTAGGTATTTTTATTTTGAAATTAGTGGTTAAAATTTTATGAAATTTTATCATAGTAATTATTCTCATTTTCAGAAATCTGCCAGAGCCACTTTTAACATTCCGATTACATGGTGCATTCATTGCTGCTGCAAGTAAGGAGATCTTGATCTTTTCTATTTACAGTTATACGAATTTGTTTATTGTAATTTATACACATACTTTTCGTAATGCATTTATAGCAAATTATTTTTATTTTATATCAATTTAGTCTTTCGATAAAGGGAAAAAAATGCAATTCATTCTCTTTTTTTTTCAGAGCAAGAAAACAAAGTATTACGGATCAATAACATTCATTCTTTAGTGTATTCTTTACCAAAACCAAATTTCAGAATCCTGGAGATACTAATTAGTCATTTGTGCAAGTAAGTTTTTAGCACAAATTGATATTCAAATTCTATTGTTATAGTATAATATACAGTGGTTCAGTATCTATACTAAAAATTATCATCGATCTTAGATGAAAAACCATTTAAGAATTTTCCATGAATTTTATAATGTCAATAGCCAGTTTAAAAGTGTTAAGTCTGTTTAACGGTAATGATTCTTTTTTCAGAAAATATTTTAGTATTGCAATTTTTAATTAGCTCGATACTTTGAACAGATATATTTTACAGAAATAATATGTAAAATTCAGTCTGTGGCTATTCTACCATTTAAAATGTTTATGACTTTAATAATGTGTAGTTTGAGTAATTTTATTTATTATTTTTATTGTATTATTTTTTTATTTTGTTTCTATTTTGTATAAATATTTTTAGCATTCTATTTATTTTCATACAAAAAAATGGCATTAAAATAAGTTAAATTTATTAATTTGTGATTTTTCTTTCCTAGAATAGCAAAGTTGTCTAATAAAAATTTAATGACAGTTTCTAATCTGGGAATATGTTTTGGCCCTACATTGCTTCGCCCCGAAGAAGAAACTGTAGCTGCAATTATGGAAATAAAGTTTGGAAATGTTGTTGTTGAAATTCTTATAGAAAATTTTGAAAAGGTGAAATTATTTTCTTATTTAAATATGTAACTTACTATTATTACTTGTAAATTGAGATGGATGCCTCAAATATTGTAATATTAACATAACCTTTGTAATCATATTGTAATATTAACATAACATATATCCATTTTTTTCCTATAATTTTTGTTATAAATCATAAGTAATTTGTTTAATAAATTTCATGTAAAAAGCATATTAATAACCAGCTAATGTTATTTGGCATTGTGAGAAAATGTCTATATAGACTTTTTTGTATGAATATATACCAGTTAGAAAGATGAGGCTGGAACATTGGTGGGACTTGTGTATACAATAACCAGCACCGCTGGGTAATAGTGTTTACGATGAGGAAGACATTTAAGACTAAGATAATTTTATTTATGTGTGTCTGTAATTTATAGCTCGATGTCCAAGTATTGTCATTTGAAAAAAATTCTACCTCCAAATGTTTTTATGTTTTCCTGGATTTACTGAAGGATGTATTTCAATTAGATTTATAAATTTCTTTTTAATTTATAGCAACAAGTACTTGAAAAATATATTTTCTCACAATTGTTACTTTGTAATTTTAGTGAATATTAAATTTTACAGATTTTTAAGAGTTTACCTGATGCAGATTCCATTCGTCGTCAACCACCCCCATACGTACCTCCTCCTCAGCCTTTACGCAAGGATGGACACCAGTCACCTCCTCTCAGTCACTTATCTCCCAATAGATCTTCAATTATTGAATCTTATGGGGGTAGGAGCAGTTCTCAGAGCCTAAATAACTATTCATCAATTCCTACATCTCCGGATTATTCAGTATCATATTCAAACTCTCCAGATCAGAAACAGAGAAGTGGACTTGTATTATATAATCCAATTTGGAATAGTAAGTATTATATGAAAATTAAACATATCAATTTAAATATATCAAACATATTATTTTTAAACAACTATGAGTATTAAAGATTTCTATTAAAAGACTTTTCTTCAGATTGTTCTGTATGTGCTATGAGCTGTCTTTGCTTTTTAAAAAAATATTTAGATAGTGTATTTGTTTTTCAATTATTTAGGTATCTATTTTAGTTTTTAAAAATGTATCGATTTTGTGTAATTTTTTCGGATTTTGCATTTTAGTTTTTTTATGTCTTTAGTTTTTTTTTTCTTCTGTTGTTTTATTAAAAAACATCAAGCAAAATAACATTTCTTTTCAGTGATAAAGTTCTTTTTAATTCCTATCTTATTTTTTGTTTAATTTACTTTTACTGAGAGCATTAAATTTTCCTTGTCTCAGATGGTTTACCTCTAAGTAATAGCACTGAATCACTAGTAACAAGGTCTGGTGCACCACCAAGACCACCTCTTCCAGAACCAAAGAACTACATCTACCCTAGTTCTTGGAGTAAAGAACAAAGTTGTCATCGAGCATCTAATATTAATTCAACAAATCTAGGTGGAGTGTTCTTATTATATTTTTACAAATTTTATGTACATTTTTTATTTTATAGTGAAATCTTTCTAATTTACATTATATCAAATTATTTTACATTTGATATATTTGAGTAAAAATAAGTACATTGTACATAGAGTAAAAATAAGTGCATAAGTTTTTATGTATATCTTAAGTTTAATTCCTTAAATAATTATTTTGCAGTGATATATTACTTGTGTAAACAAAGGTTTCTTTAATTATTATCTGAAAATAAATAGAATTCAATTTCTGAATTCTACTAAAATAAATTTTTTTTTCCCCTTGCAGTTTACATGCTTTATATCAAATTTTGTTCATGTTCAAAATGTTGTATGCCCCCCCCTCCCTTTTTTTTTTTAATTTAATATTAGAAACATTTAAAATATCCTAACTAATATTGCTGAACGTTTGATATTCAAAGTATTTTCTAACTTGCATTTTTGTCAAATTAATGATTCAGTGCTTTAAAAAAAAATGTTTATTTGCTAATATTGAGAATTTTTGTGTTCTACACTAGATTCCTTGTTTGTAATGATTAATGCAGATGTAGTATTGTTTTTTTTATTTGCGTTATTGCTGTAATTTTTGTTGAAAAGATATAATTTGTCTATTATTTTAATCAGCAATTTATGATATATATATATACAATGGCTGACAAATATGAAGCAGTTAACATTTTAGAATAATAAAATCAAAATATTCATTTATTTAAAAAAAATTTATTTTGTTGGAGTTACACAAATTAAAGGTACTCTACCTTCAAAGTATTTTCCTCTACGTTCATGTGGTTGTATACATTATTTCTTGAGCCTGATATCTGAAAGTCCCATCAGCTGTCTCATCGCATTTTGAATGCCCTCCTCAGAATTCAAGAGACCTATCTTTAATTTTTAGCCTTTAAAAGAGGTAAAAAACAGCTAGTGTGAGGCCAGGTAAGGACAATGGTTGCTCAAGAGCATACACCTTTCTCAGAAAGAGACTAGGAAGCCACCACACCCCTATTAGTTATATACTTTTCTAAATAACAACCCAACAATAACAAATCTTCCACTTGCAGTTATGCTGATAGTAATTTTTTTTTTTTTTTTTTTTTTTTTCTGTATGGGGCAATTCCTGGAACTTCTTTATTCTAATAATAATGTTTCAAAAAATACTGAGTTTTACTATATCTATAATGTGAACTTGAATAAAATTATTACTTTTAAATGAAATATCTTTAAAATTTTTAAGTTTTTATTTATTGCATCCTTTATGATAGTTTTACCGATTTTTGCATTTTTTAATGACTTGTTTCAGATATCTATTATTAATCTTTATAGTGTTATAAACTTGTTTAAAGTTCTTTTTTATTAGTATAAAATGGAAGCCAAAGGATAAAGAAAAATATTCACATATTAAATAAGTGAATATTGGGTTAAATTTCCTACTTTGAATTAAAATTCTACAAGTCTTAGTTTTTAAAAAGAAACATTTTTTTTTTATTGTTGATGTGAGTATTTTTAATAAAGTTATCCTATTTTTATTACCAGAAGTTTCTCTCATATTATTGTAACGATTTTTGACACAGATTTAAAATTTGTCATCTGCAAGTATAATTTCTCTGTATTTTAAAAATGCTCTATTGCCTGACTATTTGCCAAATTGCATTGTTACTGAAGCAGTTATTCCAATTCTATTTTATATACTTGCTTTATCCTTGTCAATTTTTGAAGAAAAGTGTTTTAAAAGATTATTAAAAATTATGAAATTTGGTTGCTTATTTTTAAAATTTTTAACACGTGTTTTTATAAAACTGTTTTTTCAGGTTCTCAAGAATTATTTCCTAGTGATGAGATTCGCTCCAATCCTTTGTAAGTTGTTAATTTCAATTAATTTATACTTATAGTAAATAAACGATATATTAGCATTGAATTGTACATAAATATGTGGTTTCTTTTTTGTATATTAAGTATATCTACTAATTTATTTGTTAATTAAAACTGCTGTGTAACATACTTTGATTTGAAAATTATTAGTAGCATATGTCTGATTATATAAAACATCTCGTAACAAGTACACTTAAACCTGATTTAATATCATAGATATGTTTCTCTTAATTATATGCAAGAAAAGGTATGTGAAAACCTCCCAACATGTTCATCTAGATCATCAGGCAAACTGTTCTGCGAAATCACAGGACCATTTAAGGTCTTCTTTAAAACAAAAATTTCTGATTTTCAATTTTCATATTAATAAGAAGTTTAGGGGCTTATTTATATAAAATGATAATTTGGACAGTTTCTAGTATTACTTTGATTTTTTTTTTTTTTTTTTTTTTCCCGTAATAAACTGCTGCTTAAATCAATTTGAAAATTGAAAGACTTTTTTTCATAGTAAACAAAAGTAGTTATTTATCCAATTTTTCATATACTACTTTTTGTATTACAATATATATTTTATCTATGTATTCTACTCCATTATTTTCTTTTTAATTTAGTGGGAAAAGGAGAAATGATTTCTGTCAAAACTCATTCACATTTTTCTTGTATCTATTCTCATATTTTTCTGGATATTTCCATTTGAAAAAAATGTCTGATTTACCACCTTCTTACAATATTTTTATTGCTTTTATGATGTTCTAACTTTCTTCTTTATTCACAAATAATTATTTACTTCAGAAATAAAAAAGAAATACTATGATTTAAACATTGACAATTTGAAAAAACAATTTCTTATTTGAATTCTTAAAATTTTTGCAATATTTCAAAATTGGGGGAATTGAAGCATAAATTTATTACATAAATTAGATAATCAATTGTTTGAAAAGATATATTTAGGAGAAAATTAACTACTACTTTAACATTTTGAAACTACTTAAAACATTCATAATTTTTAAAAGGCTAAAATGAATACTCAATGAAAGTTCAATATGATCAAAAATATTTAATACGTCATAATTATTTCTAGAAATTTTTTTGCATGTCAGAGGTATGTTATTTATTTCAAACACATTCTAAAATATTCACTTGCTTCATCTCTACTCTTTAAGTTTTTTTAGTGCTGGGAAACTAATTAATTACTGTCAAAAAGGCTGTTCATAGCAGATACCAGATATTTCTATCATTCAATTCCTTTTTTTCCAACTTTTTTGCTAGCTTCTTGAATTCACTTCAAAATTTTTTGTGGTGTAATAAAATATTACACCACAAAAATTTAAACAAAAAATTCTTATTACTATAGTTTCATGCTAAACCATTTAACATTTAAAAAATTGCATACATAAGTGTGTTATTTCTTACAAACCTATATGTATTATTACTGATTTCAGATGTATATCTCCATCTAATGTTCCTGTAAAGGGAAATGGAAGGTAAAATTAATTATCCCTTGTTTACTTGCATCTTTTCTTATATTATTTAAATATTTCTCTATGATACTGAATGTTTCTTGGCATACTTTAATTTAAATAAATGAATTGCTTATTATCAATGTATAATTTTAAAGTAATAAGTTTTCAATTTTAATTGTACTTCTCTGAATTTTTATCAATTTTTCTGTTTGTAGATTAAGTGTGGATTTTTGCTTAATTTAAATAAAGCTGTTTCTGTCTTTCACAGCTTATGTCTGTATTGAACAAACTTATTTTTTCTTTTTTGATAATCAGTGTTTAAAATATTTTTATTCTTGTACATTAATGAAGTTTTTGTATAATTTATAATTTTATTTTTCTTATAGGAAAGTGAGAACTCTGTATGCTTGCAGAGGAGAAAATGAAATGGAGCTTTCATTTGAACCAAATGAAATCATATATAATGGTAATATGATGTGTTTTGATTTCATACAAACTCGCATTAGTACTAGAATCGGTCATGCGCTACTGATCTATTTCTAAGTATGAATTGAGTTTGCATCTTTCATATAAGTATCTTAATATTATTACTAAAATAAAAGTTTAAAAAAAAATGTGAAGTAAATTATTTTTGGCCTGTATTACTTTTTCATAATGTCTCTTATCAACATAAAATATATAAATTTATATAAAATGAATGTCTTTTTCCGATTTCTATAACTAAATACATGAAATAATCTTAAAATTATCAAGTTATCAAATAGCTCTCAATATTTAGAAATATTCAACTTCAAGATTATATGCTACTCTTTAAATTAATAGGTGTAGTGAATTTTTCTATCAATTTACAATTCCATAATGTTTATTTACCAAAAAACAATTACTACTTGCTTTCTCAGAATATATTATGAATAATAAGATAACTTAATTTTTTTTTTTTTTTTTTAAAACCTTTTTTCTTATATTTATTAATTTCTTTGACTAATGGTATTTTTGTTATTAGTGACCCCATCACAAGAACCTGGATGGATACGAGGAACATTAAAAGGCAAAACAGGGCTTGTTCCTGAAAATTATGTGGAATATTTTTCTTGACCTATGGAATAAATTTGAAAACTGCATCTCCCTTTAGTGAATAAAGCTTTGAGGTTGTTAAATATGAACAATACCATGAACTAGTTCGATATATATATATTTAATATTTAAGAATGGTCATACCAAAAAATGACATTCATTACATAGCATTCCAATAGTGTTGATAGAACAATTGACAAAAATTGAAAGTATTATTTTAAAATGAGATATATATTCGTGTAAAAACTTTTAAATGGTATATATAGATTAATATCACCTGATACATTCTGTATTAAAGATCAATTATTGCCATTATGAGTGAATTTAATTCAGTATTATTCATATTCTGTTTGATCACTGCCAGTACTGCCTGCTTATATATTTTGTAATAATGAAGATAAGAATGCCCTACTTAGTAATTTTAAATGTAACAAATAAACTTTAAGGCTGTTATTAATTGTGCCATATTAAGTTTTCTGGAAAATATTTTTATACATTATTGTAGTATTTATATTTTCCCTTAAACAATATCTCTCATTATTTAAAGTTTTCTATCTAGGTAAAAATTAAATGGATATGTTGATATCAATAATCAGTGGAAGCTGGATAATTGTGAAATAGAGCCTTTCACAGTTTGGTAATGAATTGTAAAATCTGTTTTTATTTCCTATCACCTATTAGTAATTTTAAATATAGAATATAAACATATACCTTTTGAATGAAAATACAAGTTATATTAGAATAATGCTGTATGTTACATAAATCATTATTGAAAATATTACTGTCTTTTTATGAAATAATTTTACATAATTGTAGCTTAACAAATTTGCATATTTTATAGTAAAAATTAGTATGGACTTTTTACTAGAAAATGTTTGCAGAATGATTAAGTTGCAAAAAAATAATGAATAAAAAATTTGATTATTCATACATTATTTTAATAAATTTTAGATTCAGATTTTTCTTTGTGATATCTGATATATTAAAGCCTAATATGATTGTGTTATAAAGTTTTATCATATTGTCTGTATCAGTATTATGTTACTCTAAGTGGAAGTAATGTATTAAAAATTTATTTAAATGTTTATATAATCTCTTTTATAAGAAATAGTGTTATTGAAGTTAAATTTACTATAGATAACATATATTATTATGTATTTTAATATAGATATATTTTAGTATAATAAAATGAATCTCAGAAATATTTTTTTAAATGCTATAAAATATAAGTCGGTAGGATAATACTAATTTTGAATATTCTCATTTGAAAATATACCTCATTTACTAATATTTCTGTATTTTGTTGCATACAAACATGTGCAATCTGAAAAGATATTATATATGTGGTTATTCAAAATGAAGGAGCAAATTTAAAAATTTTATTTAAAATTAATGGGGCAATGATGAGCTTCATATTGCATATCAATGGATAGAAGAAAGTTCAAAGTTAATTTATGCAACATGACTACCATTTGTTATGCAGCAAACGTTGAATTGTTACATCTGCTTCTTCATTTTGGATAAATCTCTATATGAAATTGGAATGGAGGTACTAGAATGTGCATGGGTTTTAAAACCCTATTTTGCTCTTATAATACATAGTCAATTTTTTTTACTTGATTAATTAAACATTATTATCTAATTTGTTCTAAGATGGATAAATTTCTGAAAAACTGGTTTAATTAGCTTTAGATAATATAAGATTATCTGATCCATGCACTTAATGTGATAGTTTCAAAGTAAATGTATCAGTTGATATTGTTGGTATGTATTATTTGCAGTCTTCATGTAAATTGTACATAATATATTTTTAAGTATATGAATTTATCTTTGTAATTATTAGATATCAATGAATAATGAGCTTTTTATATTTTATATGATATATGTTTGTTACATAATTTCAATGAAAATAAAATTTTAATATTTATTTGAGTTTGAAATATTGATTCTTTCGCCTTGAAAAAAAAAAAAACAGCAATGCTGATTCTCTCAAAATTCGTGCATATAATTCTTGTATAATATGCAATTTATTTATGAGTACACAGTGTAAATTAATATTAAGGATTTTAAAAAAAGGAAAACATTTTAATTAGATTGGTTTTTCTGTATCTCTATGTATATGAGGAGAATTTTTCAATATGAATTTTTAAGTGCATATGCTCATAATTAATAACATTTCAAATGTGCAAATAAAAGATGCATCAGCAGTAATTATTGATAAAATAGCATATTTAGAAAAAAATTGTAATATTAAAAGGACATAATAAATAAATATAATTTCAGACATTTCAATTAAAAATTTGCTTAACTGTATTAGGAACAATACAATCTTTAATAAACAAAACTTTCAATTTAGAAAACTTACTTGTATTGATATGATAGAGTAATATTACTTGTTCTAGATGCTTAACACTGTTTTAGTCAAAGGCAATTAATTTTTGAAACAGCATTCTAATACTAATTAATTATTGTATAGTAAATTACAGTCAAGCTATTTTTGATTTTAATATTTCTGCAAATATGCATAGCTATTTTTTTGAGTTGAAGGTAATCTTGAATTTTTTCCCTTTGAAATAAGTTTATTGCAATTGAAATTTAAATATATGAAGCCAGAAGAAATCAGGTCACATTTGAAACTGTCATCAGTAATCGCAACACTAATGAATAAGAGAAAGCTTATCATAACTACAGTCGATAGATAGCAACTGCTGCAATCGCCAATGTGCCTTTATTCTTACTTGTAACCAGTAACTAATACATTTTACTTCACATTTAGTTCAACCATCGAGTGGAAAATCGACCATGGGGATCTATTCTAATAATAAGAAGAAATTAATTTTAGAGAAGTTTTATTTACAATAAAAAAAAATAGCTTTGAATAATTAAATATTTAAATAGCAAATTAAAAGAAAAATTAGATGAAAAAAAATTTCCCCATATCTAGTACACGTTTTTCTTTTAAAACTGCTTTGTGCTATATTAATATCTGACTAGCACCTCTAACAAGTAATCGACTCGTCCGTTTCCACAATCAGTAGTTGAGTTATATGATTGATATATGTTATTTTCCACCCAAGAATGACCATTTTCTCCTTTATTATCTTTCTTTCTTAATTCCCCTTCAAATGAGAGTAATCGCCTTTTATTTTAAAAATACCCACTGATTTAAAAAATAGTTTGTAAGTGCTATTTTGAAATTGAGAAAAGTTTAAGTTAAGCTCAGTTCTTTTACTGATGAAGACTGAATATTTCGCCTCATAAGTGTATAATTTTGTGACTAATTCTAATGTGTGAAATTATGAAAAATTTAATGAAAATTATATTAAAATATGATGAATTAATAGTCTTAAAATAGTAGAAAAGTTTAACTGAAATTAAAAAAATCGTTGCTTACATATTAAATGCATTATTAAATTATTCAATTTATTCATAAATGTAGATAGCAGAGGTCTGATGATTAGCGCGTTGGGTTTCTGAATTAGTCCACATCTAAACTCGATAAATTAAGTTGAAACAAAAGTTCCCATGTCTTCATCGGAGACGTATTTTTCTTCTTTGTTTAACATCTGTGGATATTATGTATACTGTGAACCTCCCACCGACGGGTGATGAGGTAGTACAATGCCTTCCAGGAGGACTTTAAGGGATATCTACTCCGCATTTGCGTATCATATAGGAGCAAACCCAGAAAACTTCCACAATCAATCTGACTATCTATGCGAGATGCTTTATATGTATCGCCATCGAGTCTCCTCCTTTCTAAAAGCAGTTACAACAGTAATTGCATCTTGTAGATTCGAACTTCAGCCCTTCTGCGTGCTAATTGCGCACATTGCTCCTGAGCTTCGGATGGTCACAATAAATCCGTAAGCTGGAAAGTCTTATCATTAGGCTCGAACAGTAGAAAAATAGCTTTCACAGAAAACTAGTTAGAGAAAATTATTAAAAAGAAAATTAAATACACGTGCTTTTAGTATTAAAAACAATAGTTAATTCGTCAAAATTTTAATATGAAAGTATATATCTGGAAAAATATATTTGTTAAAGGTTCCCTTTTTTTAAAACATTTTAAGCTTTTTAACTTAAGAAAACCAAAGTTTTAAGGAATGAAATTTGATGATAATATTCTCAGAAATTCCCTAAAATTATTAGAATTTATAGCCAAAAATCAAATAGCAGCAGTATTGTTTTTTGTTTTTGATTTTATTCAATCTCTTCTAGAAAAAAATTATAATTATTTTTAATACAAATTTTAAAGATACCGAAGACATAAAACTCTAATAATTAGTGAAGCGAAGTTTCTCTTTATGATTTTTACCAAATAATGATACTACTAAAAATTAAATAGTAAATATTATATAATTTCAAAAATTATTTTATATAAAAAAATTAAATTGTAGATGTGTGACAGATTTCGTGTTGAGCTTTGGACAGGATTTTGGATAAAAGGAAGTAGGTATTTCTCGAAACCAATATCATATCGTTGTCCACGACTTTTAATAAGGGAAATATTTTTGTCATTTATATATTATGTAGGGGCCTGATGGTTGAGCGACTAGTGCTCTGGCGCTTGGTGCCACAAGCTTCGGGTTCAGTGCCAGCGGTGCCTTGGATGTTTGTAGTGGTTCGGAATCCACTTTAAACCGTAGGCCCCGGTCTAATATGAGCGTTGGGTGTAGGGCTGATAACCCTACCCCGTAAAAAGATAACATCTCCTGTCAAGAAATCTGCCAGTAGGCGGACCGCCTTGGCCCACCATGGGGCTGTTGCGCCACTGATGATGATGATGAGGATATATATTGTAATCTGGTTCGTCATTGCTAAGGCAGTTTATCCATAACTGCAGGGGCCTGACGGCCGAGTTACTAGCGCTCGGTATCCCAGGTTTCGGGTTCGAATCCCGGCGGTGACGATTGCTTTACGACCATGTATTGTTTGACGAAAATTGTTCGTTTAGGTATGTTCTATCAATCCTGAAAATTTTGCCCATGAATTCTGAATTATCTTGTCTATTGTATGAAAAATAAAGCTTTTCAGATATTTAAAAAAAATTATTTCATCTCAAGAGATAAACTTTATTTATTAATATAATGTCTAATAATTAAACTTTATCAGTATTTAATATAATGTAAAATAATTGACATTCAAAATAAAGACAACTTTCTTTTCTTTTTATTCAGAAATTTAAAAAATAGTTACGCTTTGGGTTAAATTTATGAGTTTATTCCTTATTTTTACAATGAGTAAATGTGGTGAAGAATGATTCAATATATGTCCACTTTGTAAAATCACTATTACGCTTAAAGTTGTTTTGAAATAATCATCAATTCCTCAGTTTCTTGTATATTTTTTATTTGTCGATTATGAGTGATTATGTTCAATATAAGGAATACTTGTTTTGAATTATCATAGAATGTATGGAACAAAGAAATAATTTTTGTGCAAGAAGTTTTTGATAAATACTTTATTGAAAGTATCAAGTATCTGATAATGAACATAAAGAAAGAGTAATATGTATTCATTCTTGGAGCACGACAAACAAACATCTTTTGAGGTATAAAATACGATTTTTCAAGAGCAGAAAGGTTTGTTAAAATGTTGCTTATGTCAAAATAAATGATGACATTTATCTCTCTTTTTGTTTTTAATTTACAGATATGTTTGAAGATTATTATTGCATAGTATTGCTTCGTAAAAGATTCATACTTGATATTAAATAAATTTAATAGTTTAATTCTATGAGTTTAATCGAGAATTATATATAGCAAATCCGACTTATAAATTACTTAAATGAACTTTATAAACTATGCTCTTGAATAAATCGTGTTTTCCTTTTTTTCCAGATGTTTGTAATCGTAACATAAGAAAACGGCTACAATGATTAATAAATAATGAATTGCATGAAGAATGAATTAATAAGCGGCTAATTGGATACACACATAACCTTTTAAAATGTCGAATGTTCTAAGCAGTTAATGGAAAGTATTTTTATAACATTGTAAACTACATAAAACAAATAAAAATTGGGTCACATCATATCAAAAACAAAATATAATATGTCAATTATTTTCTAATAAAAATTCATCGATTTAACTTATTGCTTTAAAAATAATTAAAAAGCATAAACTGATGGAATGTTAAATATATCTGTTACAAAAGTTTCATCTGTTCATAGAATGAATTAAATTCCAAATAAGTAAATTAAAAATTTTTAATTGGACACTTTTGAGATTGCCTTAAACAATAATTTCATGCAAATTATATGCATTATATTTGTGTGATATACACAGTTAACATTCTTGCTTGAAAAATACAACATTTTAAAATTCTTGACAATAAAAAACATAAATAATATGGTTCAATTTTTTTAATAAATACAATGCCAGGCCCTGCAACCGTCACCTCAATAAATGCAAAATTGTTTAAAAGCAGCACCATTTTTCTTAAATAAAAGAATAATACGAAATTTAGAAAACGTTTGCTAGCTGCTTTATTACAATACTATTTGCTTTTACAAGATTTAGAAAAAAAATATTGTTACTAAATATTGCTAAGCTGCTTTATAATGCTATAAAATATAGTCATTTTTAGGAATTTTTAAATGTCTTTATAAAAAATATTGACAGTTTAAATTCTATTGCACAGGTAACAATATATATTCCTAATACTTTTAGGAAAATTATAACAAAAGTAATATTTATAAAACATCAGAAATGTTTATTAGTGATGTGTATTTTGATCTGCTAACACAAAAAAGGGGATCTATCCTTTAAAACAACATATAAGTTTCACATTTTATATAAACACAACAATTTCTCAAAAATATACATTAAAAACATTAGTCCATTTCATGTCTTCAAAGTTTAGTTCATAAGTTTCTAATATTTTTAATTTGGAAACTACCCCTTTTTCTCTGGAATAGCACCTGTTAGCAGTCTATAAATAAAAAATATATATAAAAATAAATTATGTTAATGAATGTTGTTCGACATTAGAAGGCTCCTCTTCTTGAATGGTGACCCAGCTGCTGACTGTACCAATCCCGTATGGCTTTTGTCACTAGAAGGACTGTCCTCTCTCAAATGTTCATGAGAACCACTTCGGTACATGTTGCTGCTGCTCTTTTTATCTCTTTTATCTGGACGAGCATAAAGAGCAGCTGCATCACAGTGATCTCACTAGCTTCTCGAAAGCCTTCCATTGTCATTCTACCATTACCACGAACACCTGGATGGTCCAGAGTCTCTTGTCTAGTTACAGGCGAATGAGGTCTCTCGAAACCATTGGTGAAGGCTGATCCCCTTGTCTTCAAATCGTAGGTTCTCCCAAGCCCGCTTGTAGAACTTATGAGTCCATTTTCTCCACTGCCACTGCTGTCATATGTGGTGATGGTGGTGGTGTCGAGAGAACTTCGAGATGCCCGCTGACTTTTGGTCCTGAAGAGAAGCATCCTGGAGTGAGTGGTTAGGCCTAGTGAACCCTGAAATGTTAGTGAACGCGTGGTATTAAGAGGGGCAGAGGCACTGGGGTGCTAGACTATAGCAAATCCGCCACCACTCAAAAAGAATTAAAGGGGAATGAATAAAATGTGCGTTCTGTTAACAGAGGCGCTGGTGGTGATAAGAATATAGTAGAAGCAGTGCCTCTGCCAAAGAACAAGAGCATTAAAAAAAAAAAACTAAAAAGTAATGTATTTGACAACTGATATTGATCTTTTTAAAACCGTTTGTTAACTATTCACCTAAAATTTTAGAAAGTGAACATGTATTGTTTTACAATATATTTTTCATATTATTTTCAAGAATTTTTACTCTGGCTAACAATCATTACTCATTTGTCCTTATAATACTCGTATATACAGCCTGAGTAAAAACTTTAAGGCCAGTAAAAATTTTGAGAAAATGTAAAATGAGGAAATAAAAGGGATGTATTTAATTCATGACAGAGAAGATTCTCGAAAGATTTATGTCTTTAAATTTTACAATGTTTAATGATTGCAACAAAATTAATTCACTTGATTTTAGATTTTTTTTTTTTAAATTAAAGAGTTACGATTTATTTGGACAATTTATCTAAATAAAAATTTTTAAAAATTATTTCATTTTCCTGTGATTTTCTCGTAAAGGTACAATTATAGGATTTGAAATTTATTTGAGACTTACTGAATTATCTTTTTTTTCATACTGCAATTCTCACACAATTTTATTATTTTAATTTATGTGTGCTAATTAAAACAATTAAGCAAGTAAATGTTTTTGCTTTTATATGAGGTATTTCATTTTCTTATTCGACATTCAAACTCCTACATTTTTTATAGCGTAAGTGTTTTGAAAATTTGTTATCCTATTATCTTAGACGCAATCTATATCCATTGCCATAAAAAGAAAAGTGTCAAGAAAGAGTTGTCGGACCGCTACAAAACATAGCAGTGAAGATTAGTCTTAAGCACATATGCAAATGACTAAAACTACAGCATGATTGTGCGAGGACAGAAAAAGGACGTTGATATGCATCCATCTTAGCCCATAACTAGCCGATCTGAAGCTTGTATGCAGTTTATCTGCGGCAGAAGGATTCTTTAACATTCTTTAACATCTTACGCTAATGTCGAAGCAAACATCAGCAACTGTCGGAGTTTTAAAGGAGAAAATTATTGGGGTGATAGGAGCTAATTGGTGAGTTGCCTTCTGACAATACTGTGAGAAGGTGTTGGGACCAGTAGTCGAAAGTTAGTTTACTAATACGATGTTCTGGTTAAGGAGATCGATAAACAGATGGACAGCCTCATTATCCGATAAGCACGCATAAAGCCATTTAAATCATTGTCAAACATGCGTACACGGGTTTTATAATCTGTATGAGCGTGTATGTCCGTACTATTGGGAAGTGTCTAGGCTGATAAATATTTACTATCGCCTTGCCCATTAAGTGTGCTGACCCTGACAGCTGCCCACCGTCGTTTTCGTTTTGAGTTGTGCATCATTTGGTGGGATCGGATAATTATGAAATGATGACAGGTCATTTTCAATGACGAATCGTGATTCAATTTGAGTTTTGATGACAATAATATTCGTATTTGGAAGATTCGTATCGAACATTTCAATGCTGCCTATTATTTGGAGTAGGCCACGCATAGTGTAATAGTTTTGGGGACACTCGAACCTCTTTAGTAAAATTCACGGTTCCATGGTGTTGGCTCTCATGGCAAGAATATCAGGAGGCATTTTACATCAGGATAATTCCCGGTCACAAACAACAAGGGTGTTGCTTAGAATTAGCGTAGTAGCGTAGAAGTTTGATCAAACTAGAGGCTTGCTTACAGCAATTGTGAAACGAGATGACGCAGGAAATCATAAGAAATAATGCCCAACAATATTGCATCGTGAAATCAAGCAGAGGTTACCCAATGAAGTACTAGTCCTCATATTTCTTTTCATATTTCTTATAATAAATGGTTCTTTTGTAATCATTTATTTATATCAACATATAATTTCGATAAATTCTGACAATTCATTCTTGGTAGTTAAATTTTATGGCAATGAGTGTATCATTTGATATCATCTGCTAGTATAGATAAGCTAAAGTTTGTTGCTTATTTTCAGTTTCACTTATTTTATTTCAATTCAAATTTTTTTTGAAAGTTAGTTTTTAAGTAAATTTCTGTTCCTACTGTTTTTTCCCCATTAAAATTTTTTTCCTTTCACTAGTTATTTTGAGTATTTTAATTACTTTCTTTATTTTTAATCGATTGTTTATCTATAGCATTTAAACGAAAGAAATTGACTATATTATAAACATTTGAATTAAAATTATTAATAGTTCAAATGTGTCTAATTCCGTAAAAATTATTTATTCTAGCTTTTAGCTTTAGCAATGCTCATTAAAAGAATAATTATAGTTCTATTAAAAAGCAATAAAAAACAGATTTCATGCGTGCAGTTTTTTGCTGCAGAAAGTTGGTTGAATATTAAAAATATTAATTAATTGAAAATATTGTTAATTGAATAATAAGATGATGATTATCTAAGAAATCTGTTATATCTAATTTAAAATGTGACGAATTGAGTTAAAAGAGTTATCTTTGAATTTATCTAATTAAAAATCATATGTTATTAAAGCAATAATGGCAACAGTACTGAATGGTTTCTTTTTAAAAAAAATGTTTTCATTAAATGCATTCCTTCAATGCAAATTGAATCAATAATTTATTTTAATCAAAAACTTCTAAATGTTCTTTTTAACATTTTACTGATAATTGATAATATTTAAATGTAAAAATAATTCTTATACTTATGAAGACGAAACTTGTTTTGATTGATTGATTAATTAAATATCGAAAACCTATTTTGCAGAAGTTTTAAATGAATTGAAAGAAAATTTTCTGTTTTATTAAATAGCTATGTGTATTATTTGTTAATTGCTTATTCATCACATACGAATTTGAACTTTCTTTGGCTAAGTTATGTTTATAATACATTGTTTATTCATTAAACATTATCTGTTTTGAATATTTCACAGGCTATATATAATTTGTAAATGTTTTTGTCTTGTAATCTCACCGAGATAAATTAACATTTTTTAAATAAGTCCCAAATATATTTTTGAAAAGTATTGAAATTTTAAATAATGCATTGTATATATTTATGAACAACTAGTTTATCGAAAACTATAACAAGAAGCTATTCATAAAATATGCTTTGCTGTGTTCTTTTTCACTAATGGCATTTAGCGATATTAAATGTTTTTACAGTTAAATACACATTTTTGCATTACCTGTAAAATTTAGGTATTTTTTCTAAGTATCCATTCTATTTGTTCTGATATTTATTTTATTTTATTACCATATACATTAGTTCGGGTTAGTAAAAAAAGTGCTTGAAAAGAAATAAAGCGTAACATGTATGAATAGGTACAATAAAGTGTATATGAGTAGGTTAATTTAAACAAAGCTTTTATAATTTGGAATTAATAACTATTATGCATTTGTTAAAAATTATAGCCAAATAATAACACTTAAAAACTAGATATAAAATGGCTGCACATAATATATTTAAAAATATCATATTTTCATAAATAACGGACCAAATTACTTACCTACGAACAAAAATGAGTATTAATGTTACTGTTATAGCCAGCAAAAATGAAGCCTCCAAAAACTCCCAAAGCAATTATGCCACCTAAAGTAATTTCAATAAATTTATCAACAAAACTACTTAAAAATTTCCATAATTATATATTTAAGTTTTAACATTGGAAATATTCTATTTCATTTTACAAGCTATTTTTATGACGGTAACAAGACTTATCTTACCGTAAAAATTAAGATTACTTTGTTTGAAATATTTTAGCAATGATATTTCATTACAGTACAGCTAACACTTTTTAATGAACTTATTTTTGTGATAAATGAATGCTTCTTTTTAAAAATACATTTTTTTTTTTTACTTGATATACTCTAAAAAAGAAAGGTGTTTTATTGATTTCAAAATCCGAAAAAGCATCTAGTCTGTTTTTTCTCCACTTTAATTTAGATAAAGCGTTTTCATATTAGAATTTAAATAATTTAATTATATTTAATTTATTGAAGCCCTTTAATTGAAGCCCTTTTATATAAATACATTTCAACCCTGCTATAACGGTAGAAGAATGTCTCCTCTCCCCCTCCCCACAAAAAAATTGATCAGATATATATATATATAAAGGTTCTATTTTTATGCATAAAATACATTTTAACTACTTAAAAATTAGTAATAAATTGAATAGAATAAACACGCTATACATTTAGGTTTGTGAAATTTTACATAACTGTACTGTATAAAGACGTAAACAAGAATATAAAATAATGATATAAAAAATTATGTTGATGTAATGTTTTTGCTTATCTATTCTTCCTTTTAAATAATATTGCTGCACGAAGGCCCTCCAAATGTTACATACTTTAAAATCTGATTTTATTCTACTAAAAACATTTCACGCGTGATTCGTATCTAGTAATAATACAAAGATGCGATGCGATATTATGCACCCAAGTAGTTAAAAACTATCTCATATTCAACAGTCATAGTTAAACCATTACATTCTAAGTCCCAAACAACAAGGGATTTTATAAAATTTGTGAATCGTGAATTTGTGTATTATATATTACGCTACAGTATTTAGATTTCAAATCAGTTACTACAATATTGTATTTTCAATTGACTATAAAAGAAAGTGCTTTTAATGGTATAACAATTACACTTTTGTAAACAATTACTATAGTTTAACATTCTAAAAAGAAAAGAAACAAAAACGTGAAAATGAAATTCAGCTACAAAATGTAAATACAATACAATCTCAGTACAGTTTATTTTATTTTATTTTTTAATAACTATAACATTGAATTATGTTTTAATAACGTTAATTTTTTCATAAGCTTTTATTTTTCGGTTTATCACGTTACCTTCTGAAATAACTCGGTTAACCCATAAAGAGGGTATAAATTATTTCAGGATGGTCGTTATATTTGAGGTTCTACCTACTGTACTTTGATGTTTTCATTATTTAAATATTATTAGTTCTTTTCTAAATATGCATTAATCTTGTAATATTCAATAATTTCATTAGTCATCATGAGATTTTTAATTTTATTGTAATAAAATTTAATTATTAGAAAAAAGAATAATTCAATACTTCAAAAATTACTTTTTGATTACTGTGTGTATCAGTATACTTTACACAAAATTGAATATAATTTATATGACATTTTCAGCTATTAATATATAAATATTAAATTTTACGCTGAATTTTAGAAATAAATTAGTAATAAAATTTTTAACCAGATAAAATGTTGAGTATAATTTCCATATTTTTACAAGAGTCCCTTTCTTTTTATGTTTCCATTATTGACGTAAAAAAAAAAATATAATGATATCAATAATATAATGCCATATACAGATGATGCATTGATACATGATGATCATTTAGAGAATAACGTTTTTCTTTTTTTTCCAAATCAAAAATAAAAAGTTGAAATGTTTTTTTGGTAATACAGAATATTTGAAATAAATATTCTCTAAATTTAAATAATTCTAAATAAAATTAATAAAATCATTATTAATCGTTTTGATATGAAATATTATGAATGTTGAGTAAATTTAATTTGTTAATTTAAAATTTTCAATAATAAACCGAAATGCAGAATTTGTATCGATGTTGTAAATAAAAAATACGTTATAATATATGTTATAAATTCCAAGAATATCATACCCATATTCAACTTCGCTTGAGCGCTATTTAAAGATTTTCCATCATGTTTAGGACCGTGGCCATATTTAACCTTCTCATTCTATTAAATCCACTCAAATCGTTTCCAGGATTGTCATTAACAGTGACTATTGGTGTATCTTGGGTAGGTCTGAATGGGAATGCGGAACTTGTAGATGCAGGTGTATTCTTAACTGGTGCAGATGGTGTTGATGGTAATTCGTTAACTGGATTTTTTTTTGACTGGTGTGAATATCTGGTATTCTATTCTGAGGGGCATCTTCATAACTAGCAATACGATTGCTAGCAGCTTTCTTCGAGCATATTAAAAAGAATCATCTAAATCTTCTGCAGGAATGATCTCAAGCGGTGGTGGTGTCCAAGATGGGAATCCTTTCTCAGTAATATTGGATAGCGCCAAGTTGATGTGCTTGTCGTATAGATTGTGGAAGGTGGTACACGTGTAGGTTGTGGAGTTGGAGATGTCGTAATGATGGATGATGTACTTGCTTGTCTGTCAGCAGGTAATTTGGGATAAGTGATGTCTGGAATATATGTAACTGGGGGGTATTGTAATCTGTTGAAGGAGTTGGTCGGTAAGATACTGTAGGACGGTTCTAATCGGACACTGTAAAGAGGATGATATTGATATAGGCTGAATTTCTTCCGGTTTTGCTTTTATTTTGGTTCATCATGGACGTCTATGCTTTTGCATGGTAGTAGACTTATCTACTTTTACTGAAAAAAATAACAACATTCGTAATGCATTTAAAAAACAACAGTATTAATTAAATTTCTTTTAAGAAATCTCACTTATATTGTTTTACAAATCAATCAATTATTTTTTTAATGATTTTCTAATAAATTAATAATTTTTTATAACCTACAGTAAATTTTTACTAAGTGTAGCTTTTGTTGATTTCTTAAATATTTTAATTATAAAATCATCATTCAGGAGGTTTCATTCAGCTTTAAAATCATTAATACAACTTTAGACGGTAATAGTATATCGTCTAACAAATTTGTACCGCACTTTAAAAGACACTCATTTAAAAAATTTTATACATCTATTTTTGATAAAAATTTATTTAATATTAATTACTTATACAAATAATGCAAAAATGAATTTATTTCTATGCATGTTTTTACATCAAGATGGTAGCCATCATTTGATTATTTTGAAGAGTACGACAAACGCAGCTTATTTATTTAACAACGAAGATTCAAAATGATATCAATTTATTAGATTCTACCAAGATTTATTTTCAAGTGATTAGTTTGAAAATATAATAAAATATTTAATATGAATTTAAAAAATATTATTGTAAGACACAATAAGTTAAATACCTATACAAACTGGAGGTTCACCATCCCAATAACCACTAGCAACGCATTTAATAGTGTCCTTTCCTCTCATGTCGAATCCTTCATCACAGTAATACTTTTGTAACTGTTCCAAATACAGTATTGTTGGAAGACATCTCAAAGTTACCATTAAGAAAAGAGGTGGAGGGTGTCTGCAATAGAATGCTATAAAAGAAAATAAAAGGTGAATTAAGTGAATACAAAAATATTAATGAAATGTGCGAAGTTCATAATAATATTTTTCGATGGATTGATTCCTAATGATTTTTACAGAAGAATAAAGTAGGATGTGCGTTTCTGTTAAACATTTTTTAACATCACGATAAAGGAATTAAATCTTTTGTAAAACAAGAAACGAATGCAGCTTTATTCAAAATTCCGTAGAAAATTATTAAAAATTTTATAACAATGTATTTAAATGAACAGATTATTAAAATTATATTTTAAGTTAAAATAAACTTACGGTCACATCTCGGAGGTGGACCATTCCATTTCTCATCTACATCACATACAAGAGTTCCTCGTCCTACAGTACATGCCCTTCATCACCAAGTATACTGCACAGAAGAGAGATAGTGACGGGTGCCGTTAAGAAGGTTATAAGTACCATGAGATATATGAGCGGGATCACCGCATTCCAGATCTAAATTAAGAAAATTCAATTAGCAAATTTGATGAAATTTGCATTAAAAACATTTCTTATATATTATTTCAATTACATGTTATTGCTGATAAATGCTAGACGTTTAGCTGCTGGATTACAATAAAAGGTATAATTATTTTTGGGAATTATAATTAAAGGTTACTAATACAGTGAACACACACACACACAAAACTGTTTAATAGAAATTAAATAAAAAACACCATAAAAGTTGAATAAAACTTATTTCAATAAATGTTAATCTATAAATAAATTTTTGTAGGTATTTTAAAGTAAGATCTTACCATGTAATTTTCAATTCAATAAATCAATAAAATATTATTTTCAACAGAGAAGACAAATTAAATAATTAAAAATAAAATGTATAAATAAATTTGGGTTGATAAATCACTTTTCGTAGTTTCATACGCATATACTTTGCCTTTAATGAAGTGAATGTCAGGAAGAAAATCTAACAAATTATTATGGAAGTTGAAAAAATGCTGTTTTATTAATTGTTTAGAATTTAAAACGTTAGATTAAATGAAAATTGGAATAAAAAGTTTCCATTAAATAGCGATCATATTTCTATTGTTCCACTTTTTTATATAGTGAAGAATAAGAAAGAAAAATATTTTAAACACGATGCTTACATCTGCATTTTGGAGGAAATTCGCTGAAAAATCAGATGGTAAACATGTTCTTATATTTGGACCAACGAGTAAATGACCCGGGTTGCACTTGTACTCAATAACGGATCCAATATCAAAATTGCGAGCAACTATTGTTGAATTGACTGGTCTTTCCGGTTTACCACAAGTAGAAGGTTCTGTAAACAAAGATGCAAGACATTATAATATCAATTATCAATACGTAACATTCATTTGTAAAAAAATACAACACTTCTTATGTATAAAAAAAACAAAATTGTTGTAACATTATAGGTATTTTTAAAATGCATCTTAATTATTTTTCATTGAAATTGAAGTTAAATCATACATGTGGTTGCACATAAATGTTTTCTTTATTGTATTGAGAGCATTTCCTTAATTTGTTTTATAATTTCAAAAATTAATCAAAATTGCGGTCTGTTTTCTGATGGAAATAAAATTAATTAAAACAAATATATTTCTGTACTGGTTTAAAAATATTTTTCACCTACTTCTCAAAAAAAAGGAAAAAAAATTAAATTGCATGTAAATTTATTCGAATTATTAAAACTATTTTAAAATTTTCAAAGACTTAGAATAACATCTCTTACATCACAAAATTTTTTGAGAGATAAAAAAAAAAATTATAATTATATATAGATTATAGTTTTTAAATTGGCGAGATTTATTTAGAAGTGAAATAAATTCAAACAACTAAGCAGAAAATTAAAGAAATTTTGTGAAGCAAGAAGAAACTTAGTAATTTATTGAATCTTTGATTTAAGAAGAGTTTCTATTATTTCCACTTTAGCTTTTGTTTTTCACCCATAGTGTAGATAAATAATAATCACTCATTAAATATTACTATGAAATATTTGATTTTAGCTTTTTTTTTTTTTTTCGTTTAAATAAGTGGCTAGTTGAAAATTCATTCAAATAATAAATATACAACTATTTACATAAGAGACTTTTGTATTCAGTATGTTTTGGTTTCTCTGGTGCTCGGTACCCCAGGTTTCGAGTTCCGAGTCTCGGCGGTGCCATGGATGTTTGTAGTGGTTCGGAATCCACTTTAAACCGTAGGCCCTGGTCTAATATGGCTGTTGAGAGTTGGCCGTAGGGCTGACAATCGTAATCTGCCAGTAGGCAGACAGCCTTGGCCCACAATAGGGTTATTGCGCCGATGATGACGATGATGTTTTGATTTAATAATGTATTTGTCCTTTGTATTTTTATGCTATGCTTTTCATTTTTTAAACTCTTTATTCATACTGTTTCTAAGTCTGTAAAAGCAGATTTTTTTGTACCAATAAAGATATATATTCCACTGCTTATGACAGTTTGGATTAATAGCTAAATAATATGTTCTCAAAAAACTGAATATTTAAATTTCATTTTCTTTCACTTCTAAGAATCTTTTAAAAATTTGATTTGCTAATTATGTCTGTCTGGTTTGATTTATAAAATATTATTTGTAGACCTTTGATTACATTGAAAGTAACAATAATCTTTCTCAGTATTATTGCTTTTCTATTACTACTTTATATACAATTTCAAACTTTGTCAAAAAATGTCGTATTTTTCTATTTTTAAATACATCATGTGAAATAGAATAAATAATTTCTTTTAATACATTTATTCATTTTAATGCGAATATAAGTACTCTTAAATAAATTTTATTTTTGGATTAATGAATAGAAATTAGTATTTTAGGACTGAATCTTTATTTATTAATTTATTTAGGCAAGGCATCACTAAATTGATAAAAAAAAAAATGCCATCGGGGATTTTTTACGGAATTCGCAAAAAAAAAAAAAGGCAAAATTAAAAATATCTTACACAGAGTAAGAATTCCAGGATCAAAAACTCAACAAATCACAACTTAAATACCCTTAAAAATATTCCTATCAGATTGAATTAAAACAGCTAAAGACTGACGCATGTTGTACGCACAGTTTTCTAAAAATTGAAATTTTTATATGAAAGAATTCAATTTCTGCAGATAGTTTTTCACTAAATATAAAATAAGATAAATATAAATCCATTTGTATTGTGATAATCTTAATATGTTTTTTATCATTTTAAAGTTCGTGATATAAAATACCATTATTTTTGTTTTGAAATATTAGACATTTGATAATATTAAGATATAAATAATAATAATAATAATAATAATTTACTTTCTTTATATAATGTTCTATTTAAAAAATTATTTCCCGAGTAAAAAATACATCTAGTTCCAAAATGTGTGCTTAAAAATGAATTCGCAATAGTAATTTTATTTTACAATAAATAAATAAATGTACACCTATGTATACATCTTTTGTCGTGTATGTGGATACATGTATATATTTAGTTTCTTCCTCTCATCCACTAATAGCTCTAAATTTTAAAAAATATTCTAAGAATAATCAAACAAAAGATTTTTATCAATTTTTTTTTCACTTCAGATGGCAATTGAAGAATTTATAAACTGATATGATTTTTATAAATATAATTTTCACAAAAAACCAAACTTTCTTAAAAATAAATTCATACAATTTAAAAACAATTCAAAATTATTCAATTCAAGACAATATAAATTTTTTTTCTCCTTTAACGGACAATTCAAAGAAAAAAAAAACTGTTTTAAACTCACTATGTTGACAGATAAAAATTAAGATTCAAGTTGCAGTTAGTTTCGGACCAAAGCCACCCTTTAGTTCCATCGAATCTCGAGCAATTCTCCTTTGTACCAGGAACACTCCAAAAAAAGAAACTGACACGTCTTGCCCTGTAGATATGAGACATTAAGTACAAACTCGATAAATCAACATGTCTATATCATGTAATGTGCACGATTCGGTATAACATGCAACAACATTTAAAAATAAAATCATTGTAAGTCATTGACATTAAGATTTGTATCTAATATTATTTTAATTTATCACGGCAGATTAAATATTATTGATTAATTTTCGTTTGCTGTACGCGTTTGCGCTGTAAAACATATGTCTTATTTCAGAAAGATAATCTTTAACATAAACGGAAAAGAAGGTTTATCATTTCGGAAAAAACATACATATTTGTTTCTATGCATGGGTTGCTTGAAGATTTTTCTTTCATGTCATACGTACCTTTATTTTCTCCAAAGATTTCTGTGCAGTTCTTTGACTTCTTTAAGCAAAATAATATTTTAAAAATCCTTACCTGAAATGCCAATGAGAATAACTCTCGTGCCAGTTGTCAATAAATCAGTTAAAGATGCTGAGGAGATGTAAATGGCTAAAGTAAGAGTTGTATATTTGCATATATGAATCAAGACTCTTAATATTCCCAATGGATGAATTTATTTGCCTCATATACACCGTATGAAGCACAGTTAACGTAGTTTCTATAAAATTCTAACTCAAATTATTTACTAATGAAGCCAAAATACCCGTTTAAAGACATTTTTATAGAAATTATTAAAATATCATTTAAAATGATTTAATAATAATAAGATGATAGATGATGATGGTGCAAGAATTCTTAAATTGTCTTTCATTTATTTGTGTGATTTTTGAGCTTCTTATGCGATTTATTTTTTAATAATTGCTTTAAATACAATTTCTCTACTAAAATAATTAAACTTATTTTCCTAAGTATATTATTTATCGTAATAAGAACAACTTTTTAATAATTTAGAAGTTACTGATGAAACTTTCCAGTTGAAATGATTTTTGGTGTTAGTCTATTTTGCAAACTTTCAATAAGGTTTCAGAAATCATTTTTGTTAACCACTTATGCAAACAGGCATTAATTATACATATTATTATATATAATCCCCCATTTGCATGAGTAGTTAACAACTAAGTTATGTTTCTCACCATTTATCCACTTCCAGTTGTTGGGATCTCTTGGATCTCTCACAGCACCGAGCCAATATTGACGGTTGGGGTCATTTCGATGTCTTCGAAACAGTTCCCAACTGAGAAATCCTTGTAGAGCTGGACTAGTTTCGTCGATCAAATTGCCTCCACGAATTTCACAAAAACGTCTTGCAGAAAGCAGATTACGTGGTTGGTTATTAAAGAAGATATAGCATTTTCCATTGTATGTGGCTGTACTTCCCAAAGGTTGATCCCGAAATGAAGGACAGCGTTCAATAGGCAAAAAGCTTCATTTAGGAAAAAAAAAAAAAAAAGGCTTGACGTTATATAATGTTTTATAATAAATAGAAATTAATAATATCTTTTCTAAGTGAATATACAAGTTTGCCCAAAATTATTTACAAATCTAGTTTAAAAAGTGTATTGATATATATAAATATGTGTTATAAACATACCTTGCAAAAAAATATAAGTATTAAAAGTTTATTTGTTTTTAAGAAATCAAAAGATGTTATGTAATTTGAGAACTATCAACATTATTTGTGTTTACTTTTTGAGACTATTATTTTACTTTAAATCCATCAGTTGAAATATTTATATTGTAGGGTTTAATAACAACCTATATTACTGCTCTTTTATTAATTTAAAAATTATCATTGTCCATGTAAAATGTCATTGAGGGGAATAGTAATTTAATTTTACAGAGCATAAAAATTCTTTTAACTTGAGAAGTATACTTGCAAAATGATACAATTATGTAAATAATGAGCAAGTAGATTAAAATTCTTATTTTACTTAAAAATACATTGAGTAAAAAATACTCTAATTAATATATTTATATAGTATATCTTCATGTAGTAGTAATATACCTTGATCTGTGTAAACGAAAGCCTCGCATATTGATAGTTGATTTGAAGCAGGCTCTTCAAGATAGACACTGACAAAAGCCCCGGGCATGGCAGTGGTACAGGGCAAAAAACAAAGGTCGGCCTTCCTCTATTAAAAATTTAAAAACATTTAGCAATCTGTTAAACATCCGCTATTTATAATAATATTCAAATGCCAACAGTAAAGGAATTATTTTAATTTACCTATAAAACCAGTATATTTATTGCAAATAGGATTGACTCCTAAATCAGGTCTATTATTTCCAACTCTCACGACAATTGTTGCAGGACGATTGTTAGCTAAAAGAACAAGAAATTATTACTTAATCTTTAAATATACCTTAAGAGGACTTTCAATGGATTATAAGAAATTTACTTACAACAACACGCCATACCGAAATCCAATCTAACCAACTGAACCATGTATGGCTCCAGGAGATTAACATACCACCATGGAGATCGCTCTGTCTGGGTCATACTACACGTGTCTGGATTAGAAAAAGTACTTGTACTTCCATCTATAGCTTTCTGAGGGATTCCATTTCCGGCAAGACTTGATTGCATGGGTGCTTTTCCAACTGCTACATTTATAACTGTAAAAAAAACCATCATTAAAAAGTTGTTGACACGCTAAAACAAATATTTCGTGGCAAAAGAATTATGGAAAATGGCAGAATATTAAAAGCATTTGTAAAACTATTCTACTAAAAGAGGTGATAAAATGTTCAATTTAATGAAGCCTAATTTCCTGGACACAAATTATATATTTTTCTCTGTAAATCAATATAGCACAGAAAATTCTTATTATTACTGTTGTAATAATTTAAGTCAATTAAATTTGTTCTCTATTGATTCTATATACATTCTATTACAAATAAAAATTATCTTTGTAATATTTATATTAATTTCTTTTACGTTGCTGCTATTTCTTAGATGATATATAAAATTTTTCAAAAGTTCTTGTCATTTTACTTTCAAACTATTTCAACTTGTTTTAAAGATTCCATATATGCCAAACTCTAATTAAGATCTGACAAAAACAATCTGATTTCGATCTACGATTATTTTAAATGTTTTTGAAGAATGTAATTTAAAACTGATAATTTCACATTCCTTACTGTTTATTAAGGTTTATTACTATACTAATAAACATAATGTCAATATAAGGCCAAAAAATAATGTCGCATATAATGTGAAAATCTGCAAATTTCCAGTAGTAGATATGTGTTATGCACTCTATAATATTTAATATTGTTAAATGATATGGTCTCCAAATAAAATACACATACTCCAGTGGACTGTAAACACCAACTCATTTAATGAAAACCAAACGTATTCTCTCGATATTCACATTTCTTGCTGGTTACAAAAAGCTCACACCCACGCAGAAGAGAAAGTTATAATTCCTCTGGAGTAGGTTTACATTTCCATTTTTTTTATAATAAATTACAATCGGGGGGCCATTTATATTTGTGAGGCAACAAATATATTAATAAATAATTTTTTCAAAATTTACAAATCCCTTCATTTTATTACCTATGCATTTGATATAGGGAATATTATATAAATCGTAAAATATATATCAGTACAGAAAAGTCATCTTTGTAGCAATGAATACTGAAAATTGAATAATTTTTTTCGTTTATTTCAAAAAACATTTGAATGTGAAACATTATAAAATTATTTCAAATTATTTTAAATATATTTATTTAGGTATGTGCTTTCTTATTTTCATCTGCCTCAAGAAAATTAAAAGCAAAGTAATGCTAGTCTGTCCAAATTCAGATTACAAAGATTATTTTAATTCTACATTTGTTTCTGAAAAATACAGATGCGGATAAAATTATCAAGATTGTGCGCCTATTCTGCAAAAATTATACTTTCAAAATTACTTATTTTTCTTACGCAAGAACTGTAGGTCCCTGTTTGTTTAGCCCTCGTGTGCACAAGATGACCGTAGAGCGACAAACCAAACCCAAACTTACGCAAGGAAACGATATTTATGTACGAAAAAAACTATTAGAAAATATTTCGAATTTTATTATTCATTTTTGTTTATATCTTATCTTCTTGATTTATCTGAATTTCTTCATTATAAATTATGGATATTTTTTGAAGAAATTGAAATGTACATCATCTAGAATAACTATACAAATTCACGAGTTTGAGTTCTTATTCATGCAAAATGGAAGCAATTAATACAATATTTTGAATATGCACCTGCTTTTAAAAACTCGTATTCAGATGACCTTTTCAAGAAGTTCCTTTGTGTAGTTTATTACACAAATTACTCATTATTATTGTGATTTCGTTCGCATGGGAACAATAATCATACACGCCTGCGTCCATGCACAAAAATCTACAAGCGAAAGAATACTGAAATAAATTATCTTTTTTTTTTTTTCCTTGATTAACTGAAATTTTTCATTTTACAATACTGGATTTGATATTTTTTTATGTTCATATTTATGTTTCTCTATCTCACCGCTTTTATGTCTTCCTTTTTTATCCGTGAGAAGATTTTGAAGCGTTTCCTCTGCATGGCTGCGTTTACCGTCAACAGCAACGCTATTAAAGAAGAGGTGACGGTGAGATGTAATCGCTCTATAACGAGTTCTGCATCATTTAACGGAAAAGGTTTTGAATCGACCTTAAAAACTAGGCTATGACAACACAGTCAACGGGTGAGTGCTAGGTAGCACGCCGATTTTTTTTTCTTTCTACAAATAACCCAAATGATATTTTTAATTTTCAGTTTAAATTTGTTAGTTAGCAGCACTAAATTTTCACGCGCCATTTAAATGCCAGAAACATCTAAAATTAAGCAATTTATCTGCAAAGCATGAAATATTATTAATAATAGAAAATTTCATGTTACAACTTAGATGATTTTGTTATATAAAACTTTACCTGTTCGATTGATACATATGTATTATGAATACTTGAATTGAATTCAATGTTTTGACTTCTTCTTTGAATAGAATATTTTTATTTGTGATTTTTATTGCTTACTTTAGACATCAATAAAGAATTATGGCAGCATTTGACTTATATGTATTATATATTTATTTTTGTTTCTTTAATATTCATCATAAAATAGATTCTAGAAGTAGTAACATATAGTAGAAAAGTAGCATAATAAACACCAAAACATTTATTCTTTATGAATTTAAATACAAAACTAAATTCATCCACTTGTTCTCGTGGTACGAAGAAACCTTTAATGGTGTGTATGTTTATACGATAAACAATAAGAAATCTGAAATACTGCTTTCAAATAACATTAAAAAAAACGTCTAATAATCATGATTGTTACAACGTTAAATTCTTTCAGAAAAGAAATTTTTAATTGAACTAATAGATAATTTAAAACAAAAAAAATTTATGTAAAACTTACTAGAATCTATTTTATAATGAATTCAAAAAATGAAAGCACAAAACCATAACAAATGTAACTAAATAATCAGAATTCTGTAATAAAATTAAAAATGAGCATAAAAAAAAAATCAACTAAGTATTACTAAATATGAATTATTACATTCAAAGAAAAAGTCAAAACAAATTTTAATTAAAATCAAAGTAATTCTTAAATTTTGTTGTTTTCTGCTTTTACTTTGAAATAAAGTTTAAAAAATATTCACTGGCGTACAAGATTTCAGTAAATAATACATATTTTTTTCTCATTTAAAATTACAATATTTTTGCAAAGTTAGATAGATAGATATATTTTTTATAAATAATTTGAGTTTTTTTCCCCCAACATTATTTGTATTTGTTTGAAGCCATTAATTTCGCTATTAAATAGAAAAAAAAATTGAAATCCATGAACAACGACTTAACTGGCTTTAATCTGCAAGAAGACATTGAGTATTCATTAGGTAGCAATTAACCATCACCTGTTTGGCTTCTTTTAACATAATGCAATCTTTACTCTTTGAAATTAGAATCGCAATTTCTTTTGTATTACCGAATAGCGATAAAACAGCGAATATCACTGTTCTTTGTGTAGGAAAATATTTATCGCCTGTAAATTGGCCGTGGCCTTATGTTTTAAAAAAACAGCCATTGATTAGAGCTGTTACTTCGTCTATTGTCCATCATAAAAGTGATTAGTATGGTTTGAAATTAAATTACATTTAATGAATCATTTTATTGTAAGAATATTTAGTTAACGTGTTTGGCTAGTTCATTTGTCTAAAAGTTAATTTGTTTATCCAAATGAAAAACTATTTGTTTCACTCCAGCTACCTCAATTTTATTTGCATAAAGTCCTCAAAGTCATTATGTTGCCTTGTAGTTATTATCTTATTAAGTTAATAATATTAACATTATCATATTAAGGATGCAACATTTTTCATATGTATATTTATATAATGTGTCTCCATTGCTTAAAAATATAGCCTCTTTATTGTGAATGTAATAACTCTTACAATAGCCTATTTTTTACTCATGTTAATAAGTTGTAAGAAACAGATATAATTAGAAAACAAGAAACTAATTAATTAAACAGACGATTTAAAAACATGACGTAAAATGCGTTCAACTGTAAATAAAATTCGCAGAATTAATATAAAATTTCAAGTCTTTAAATGCAATTAATTCCTTCCCGATTTCCAAGGAATTCATAAATAACAATTAATTTTTACATTGACATTATATATTTGCTTCAATATAGAACTTAGTATGAATATTTGGTAAATTAAAAACCAATTCATTGAAATGATAGTACATTTTCGTCGAAAACATGAAAAGTAATTGCATATAATGCTAATGTTTTTTCTTCTTGTTAATTTAGTGCAGGAATTTGTCCTTAGAGAACTAAGATCTTAAAATAAATAAATTAAAGAAATAATTTAAAAATAAATGGAAGGAAGTCCGTTATGCGTTGTCATGTTTTTGCTTCAGATTAAAATAAGTTATTTATCATTAGAAATATCTATTAATTTTACACTTCACTGTTAAATGTTTATTTTATTGGTGTCTTTCTAAGTGTAAACAAACGCAGGGTCCAAGAAAGAGTTTTCTCATTTTTAGTATTATAAACTATTTTAATGATGTATAGAATCATTATTATTTGCCTTTGGCAGAAGTTGTTTATCATTTGAAGTACAAAACAATATTAATTTTCACCTTTTCTATTATAATTTGTTTCATTTTTTTTATTTGGATTATTTCTTTCCCAAGATAAAAATTTCAAGATTCAGGAAAATAATATTTTCTCTTTTTTTTTTTTGCATAAAAATTATGTTTAATAAGGCATGCAATTATTATTATTTGACTTTTATTATCTAAAACAATGAAAACATTTTACTGGCAATAGTTTTGTAATTCAAAATAGAATAGTATTTTAATACAATTCTTCATATTGTTCTACAGTGCTCATTAATATTAATTGTAATTTAAAACGTTTATGTATATCCTATTTAAAAACTATTGTTATCATGGTAATTTTCAGAGAAAGATAATTTTAGCAAATAAACTAACAAGAAATTTCAATATTTAATGCTCGCCTTCTGAAACATTAATTATCTTACCTTTTAAATCCTTTCAACTTTTATAAATTTTTTTAAAATTATATGTTCTTTGTAGTTGAAATAACATTAGTCCATATTTAAATTTAAATGATATTTATATTCCGAGTATTTCCCATTAAAAGCTTGAAAAGTAATTATTTCGCTGCTAACATTTATAAACAAAATTTTTCTGATGAGAAAATTTTCAATGCCAATTACACGAAGAGGTTAAAAAACAAGAAAATTTTAAGAAAACGTTTATTACATTAGTACATTAGTTTTTGTAATTTTTTTGCTTAGAGGATTCTGTTTTTCTTTAGCTTAAAATAAAAGTAACCCTTACGAAATAACGTATATGAAGAATAAAACAAAAGATAAATTACTATCATCAAATATAGATTAAATTTATGTCAAAGAAAAGTTCAATAAAAAAACTAAAAGCTTCAATTTAACGTTTTTCTACTAAAATGATGATGAAACAATACCATAGAAATGCTGATGAAACAAAACATTTTTCCATACTATTTAAAAATAACTATTTTAGCCTCAAAAGTTGAAGTTTTTATAAAATTACTCCTCATGGAAATAGAAATAATTAAATAAGCATTAAAATTGTTCATCACTGTTTAACAAAATCATCGGTAATAATCGTTGAATATAAAATTTAGATCAAGTTCATAAAAATAGTTTTGCAAAAAATATTCATTTAGTCAACTATTTTTTTTATCATAAAACCTATTTAAAAATTTTAATATAAAAGTGTAGATTCATAAAACGTTTTGTTTAAAGAAATTATGGAAATTTAACAACCAATTATTTAAAGGTATGTACAAAATTATCAAGACTAAGCAAATTTAATTATAACAACAGTATAATTATGGAACTTTAAGAAATAATTAATATAAATTCAAACGTATTTAATTTTTAAATAATGCACTATTATTAAAAGAGAAATATCACCAATTTGTTGAAAATTAAACGAAAGAAGTAATGATAGTCATAAATGAATAAGAGTTTGTTGTAACAATTCCATAAGCATTAGAAGAAGTAATGATAGTATTTTATAAAAATGTACTATTATGTATTTTTATCTCTTTTATATTTTATATTATCAATTAAGCAATCTTGATAATTCTGCTGACACTACGGTACAATTAATTTGTAACTTTTAAACTGGGAATGAGTTTTTATCAACGCTGAATTTCCACACTGTGCTTTTACGACTACGTGCAATGCGACTTTTCTATAAAAGTTCAGTACCACTTTTACACTGTTTCTTTCTAATGACCAATTCATTTTCGTAATTTACATCAAGCAATTAAGTGGATACTTTTTGTATGTTAAAAGAATGGCTTTTTATTTTATTGCAATTTTTTTGCGGAAGACATCTTCTCAACCGATAAACGGGCTGAAATAGTATTTAACTAAGTTCGCGTGCATGATACGTTCGGCAAACATTTAATATTACGGATCAGTGAGTCTAGTAAGACTGTGAATCAGTCAAGCGTTTAATCAACGAGATCTAAATAAATCAAAAGTACAATTTAAGATCTTTAAGTAAAGTCTTCTTAAAGTACTTCAGAATGATTAATGAAACGCTCGTCTAAACTGCTCTTTTTATTAAGACTAACTGTTGATATACTTCAATGCTGATACTAGTTATTTTAGATAATAATGGTTTTCTTAACGGAGAATAAGAGTTTGTTGTAACAATTCCATACGTATATTAGGTTGTAATATTCCGTACAATAGTCAAGCTTTCTTATTTTAGAAAATTAACTATTGGAAACTATTGTTTGGGTACAAAAGTAGTATGACAATCTTACAGAAATTTCTTCAAAACAGATCATGTCATTTCTTCAGCATTCCTGTGTTTATTAATTTATAAATAAACATTTTTTTTAAAGACCAGATATCCAATTAAATAATTTTGTTTAAAATCAACTAATTTTTACTTCGACGTCAATTGTTTCCGCCACAAAGCAGATGAAAATTGACTGTAGAATACATTTACGTTTTTTAACTTGCAATGCAGATGTAACTTTAATTTTGTGGTTTTATTTTTAGAAAAAGAAAGGAAAGTCTCCAGTTGCATAATACCATCGCATAATACCGAAGAAAAACAATATATTCATTATGTTTAATATTGAATATCTAATAATGGATTGTGAAAGAATAACAATGGTTTTAATAACCAAAAATGAATTGTTATGAATTGTTGATGATGAATCATTGATAATGAATTGTTTTCATAAACATAATTAAAAAGAAGTAGAATATATTTATAATCATCTTACAAAGTATATTTACCCTAAATGTAAATAAATAAGATAATGTTAAGTGCATTTTTTAATATAACGTACATTACTAATAGTTAATTAAGCGAATACAACTATGAAGACAAATATAATCTTTAATAATAGTAAGACAATTCTTGAGTGTAAATTGTAAAAATGAAGCAAAAACCAAAAATTTTGGGATAAGATTTTAGGACATTTAAATGACCGGATAGAAAAAAGAGTTGTACACCAGCTGCAAATTTCGCATTTTTGCATCGATTCTTTAATTATTTTTGATTGAAAATTTATATCAATATCCAAATATTTGTTTTTGATGCCAAATTATCATAATTTAAATGCTTTCATGCTTCATAAAATAAAATACTATATGACGCATTTATTAAACTATACTTACTTATTAAAATAAGTTATTAAGCAAAATATTTCTCTAATTTAAGACTTAATATATCTTGTGAGCTTATACATCCCATTTCGATTCCTTTTTAAATTGTCTTTTTTTTGATGTAACAAATGAAGAACAAGAATCTCATCAGTAATCCAACCTCTCATTTCACGCTGGGGTACTACAAAACATTCTTTTCCGAAACAAGCATTAAGTGTTTTCGAGCAGAAATATAGCATCGTTTAATTTATAAAGCGGGAAGTGATACCTTGATAAAACCTAAATAAGCGGTTAAACTAAGAGCCATGTCTTTCTATTTATTCGAAGCATTTAAACGGGTTCATCATCTACGGCGTAACGCTACTCGGAGCTCAACTTGATCTGCTTGGCAAACCAAGCAAAGTTGGTCTTCCATCGGCTTAAAGCGCATCCTCTCAGGCTTTGCAAAGAAGAAAAAGAAAAGCCTTTTTCTTTGTAACCGATTTTTTTCGAGTTAGTGTGCTACGCCTGTGTGACGATAGAAAAACCGAGGCAATATTTTTCACCCCTGACCGCCACAATCAGGTCATGCTGAGCAGACCTAGAACGCTTTTGTCTCGCATTATGACATGCACTAATCACGCGGCAATGACTTTGTCATCTATCGAAAAACTTTTAGCCGAAAGTTTCATGGTAGGCTTTGAGAGGTAAGCTAGTGAGCGAAACAGTTATAACTTCGACTTGGAAGTACTATTAAGGAGAACGTTAGGTTTGGATTAGATATATAAATGCATCACACTTTTAAATATATCTCTAATAATTAATGAATATAGTAATATAGTATATACTAGATTACTACATCATATCTATCTAAAAACTTTTAGCCGAAAGTTTCCTGGTAGGCTTTGAAAGGTAAGCTATTGAGCGAAACAATTATAACTTAGACTTGGAGAAGTAGTATTAAAAGAAGAAAGTTAGGTTTGGATTAGATACATAAATGCATCATACTTTTAAAAAGATATCTCTAATAATTAATGAATATAGTAAAATATAGTAATATAGTATATATTATATTACTACATCATATCTATCTAAAAACTTTTTAGCCGAAAGTTTCCTGGTAGGCTTTGAAAGGTAAGCTATTGAGCGAAACAATTATAACTTAGACTTGGAGAAGTAGTATTAAAAAAGAAGAAAGTTAGGTTTGGATTAGATACATAAATGCATCATACTTTTTAAAAGATATCTCTAATAATTAATGAATATAGTAAAATATAGTAATATAGTATATATTATATTACTATATTCATTAATAATTTGCCATCTATCTAAAATTTTTGCCGAAAGTTTCATGGTAGGCTTTTAAGATGTAAGCTAGTGAGAACTAGTATTAAAGAGAGAAGTTAGGTTTGGATTATATACATAAATGCATCATACTTTTAAAGATATCTCCAATAATTAATAAAATAGTAATATAGTAACTTATTAAAAATTAAGTAATACAGGTTATCTTTTATTTAATTGTTCCGGGTTTTTACATTAGGACTAATTGATTTGAACATAGAGAAGAAAATGAAAGTCGAGTCGGTTAAAATATTTTTATTTCAGAAAGTAACTTTAATATTATCTAATAATAAAAAGAATTCGGATATTCTTTAATGAACTGTATAGGTTTTGTAATTTTATTTATTTTTTTTTCTGTCTCAAATCTCCATAAAATAAGTTTTTGAATTAATACTTTAGTTTGCCAAACACATTCAAATTCTTTGTTTACACACACACGTATTCAAGTAGGCTGCACTCAACATGAGATATTTTTAGTTAATATATTAATTGCTTTATGAGACAGCCGGGGGTCACATTTTTAATATTCCTTGGCTTTTCAAATAAACAGAAGAAAAGAAATTCGAAACAAAGAGAAATAGATTAATTTAGAAAAGCCGTTGTTCAAAAACTGGTTATAAATATCATTCAAATACATCCATTTACAGCTTTTTCGTCGATGTTAGTATTCTTGTCAATTTATGCCAAAATTTTAAAAAATCTAAGAATTATAGTCATTAGGAAAGAGCACTGACACTTGATATTGCTATGAAGACAATGGATTATAAATAACATACTTCCAAGATAGGTTTGACAATAGGTGATCTTAACCTACTGTGGATGATGCATTAGGCCATAAAGACAATAGACGATCAGAAAGGGGAAAGTTAACGACAGATGATCGATTCATCTTCAGTAGGGCACCAGGAATAGCCCACTCTATAAATCTGAAACGGATGCTGGAAAATGTGAAGTACCGGATGTTAATTTAAATATTAGATACCATTGGAAGTTTATCGGATACATTTGCATAATTCGAAAACACCAGTTTGGATTGACTATGTTTAGAATATTAAATTTCTAAAATGACGTTGCAAGTTTTTCTGAAATTTAGACAGTGCCAATTTCTTTGAGAATGTAAAAATGTTTTTAAAATTAAACATTTGAGAAATTGTGATACAGGGGAAATCTTATATGATTTTATATTCACCGAGAATTTTTACTGCTATCGAAAGGAATTTTTCAAAAAAAAATATATATATAAGAATTATTATCTCAACGCCTGAACTATCTTAACTTCTGAAAGCTACAATAACTCACATCAGATTGCCACAAAAGATCTTAAATTATCATGAAAGTGCTTTCAAATCAAACATCTTAACATTTCACTTAAAGTGCTACTTTTTGTGCCAGAATTTGGGACCTTGACTCTTTCAGCTATTTGGCGCGAAATTATTGTTTCCTGGTTTAGAAGGTCAAGTTCGAGGTTTACACATTCTGTGGCTTCCTAACGCTTGCCAGTTGCATGACCTACTTTCAACACAACTTCACCTTCCTCCGTGGCTTTGAACTTCTCCCCACCTAGAGTTGGGTAGTTGACACCAGTGGAAGATCCGCTAATTTAATGTTTTTCAGCGTGAACTTGGCTTAACGTAAGGTGTTAAAGAAATATATTTTTGCGAATATTAAAATATTATTCAGTCACATAAAAGTTTTCAATTTAGGATGAAATTTTAATAAATCTTCAAATAGTAAAGATTATTAGAATCTTTAATTTTAAATTTTTGTTAAATTTATGAATACAAAAATATCTCAAAAAGAAAATTCGTCATTTGACTACAGATAATACATCAGAGTATGGTTTAATTAGTTAATGAAATATTCAAATTTACTTGTGCTAAAAAAATAATTATCGATTTCCTTAAGCAAAACAAAGATGGAAATATTTATTCGGGGAAAAACGGAAAAAAAAAAAAAAAACAGAGCAGCTTAAATTTATGTAAATAAATAAAGTTTTCAATTATTACCATTTTCAATTGCGAATTAAGTTAGTCTATTTTTCTATTACCTTGATATTTTAAAAAACTTGGTAAAAGTCTCTATACAATTTCAAATATTAATACATGTGTTTCTCAGAAGCCAAAGCAGTTAAGCCCCTTTTTTTTTTTGTATTTTATGATTTTTGTAAATTTTAATAGAATAAATAATATTCTTCTTAGTTATAAAAGATTTACTGGTTGCTTCGTACTTTCTAGGTTAGACAGCCATTTTTATAGCTTCTGAATAAGTTGTATAATAATGTCAGAAGTTAGTGTTAATAATTCCACTTTATATCGATATTTTTTACTTAAACTTTGAAATAAAAACTAAAATATTATTCTTCTGTTGATATTTGTTGGTAACACTGAAGAACAACATATTCTTAGTAAAATTTTTATTTATTAAGTTGGCACAGTTATTTGAACAATGGCAATGATTTTGCGGTTATAGAAGCTCATGAAAAAAAATTCAATTTATTTATAATTCTAGCGACTGGTATCACATAATTCAAAATAATCATCAAGATTTCCTTTCCACTAAACCATTGGAAGATGTTATTACAAACAGAGAAAATCATTAAGTGGACTAATAGTCTATTGGCTTAATATGATGTGGATAAAACTAGAAAGGTCAAACTCAAGCAGCATTAAATTCAAATGTAATTTTGACGATGATGATACCTTTAATGTAATTGACACAAAAAAATAGGTAGGGAAGCAATCTTAAAAAATATATATCATCCATCATTGTATCCTAATGGGAAATTTCAAAGAAACAAAAAAAAAAAAGGCATGATGAATTTATTAAGGCATCTTTCAAAGAACATTAAAAAACAACGCAAAGATCAAAAATTCATAAGATGTTTGTTATGATGAATAAGTATTAAACTTACAACAATAAATGTTACTATATTAATTTTTACATAACTTATAAGAAAGACTAACTTATTTTTCGGCTACCAAAAAGGTGTAAGTCTAAAGTTTTAAGAGGCTGCCATTGTCCCAATAAATACTTAAGTTTTTATTTACACATCCTGTATATATCTTGTTTTGTTGCAGAGCCTATCCTTAGAAAAAAGACTTTATATACTTTTCTGATCAAATTGATAAACCAAAATTTTTTTAATTAATGTATTAAAAAACATTAATTTTCTTAATTTTTTGTTTTTGGACTTAACCACATTGGCTTCTGAGCAACTCATATAATGCTTTATACTTTCTATACTTGACTTTATAGAAACTTACAATGGACTGAAAAAGTTAGTTATTTGTTTTCATGAGAGTAATGCAAGAACAAAAGAAAATTCTTCAATAAATGATTTGTCAAACAGTTCGGTAATCAGATAAATAAAGTATATATAGAAAAGGCCTAAAGGATTCAACAGAAACAATGAAAAATAAATTATGTTAAACGAAGTAAGGATTTTATCTCTGATAATATGTAATAATGTACCAACTGTATAAGTTGTCTGAATAAGATAATAGTTTGATAACTTTTGAATTCCAAGAATTCCTCCACCCTTTCTGAACCTTCCACTCTGTTGAGCATTGCTGAACGTCATGGTTGGTTGATAACATTCTTGATAGTGAAAACCATTTCCTTCGTTTCAGTACATCAAAATACTCAGACATTTCCATGTCTAGATATTTCCTTGAAGGTGAATTAGATGCAATTTATAACTCGGAAAACCCCCCGCCTTTGAAAGTTTGTATAGGAAGCATATTCCGGGTTTCATGTTGAGAAGTCAACGCTTGAGTTCAGTGGCAAAGCAAGCATTCAACTGAATTTTAAACATGCTACCGAACCCTGCTGCGTGATACTACATGTTAACGAACGGAAGCTATTATGACTTCTAAGTCAATATAACTTAAATTTGATTGATGTTGTTTTTATAATGGAGGTTAAATTCCTTCAAAATAAACGTTAATGATCCTTATCTGTACGAATAAATAATTAAAAAGTACTTTTCAAGATATTATCTAGTCAACAGTATCGGATTCAACATAAAGCGGATTGATTTGATTTTAACAAAAAAGCATCATTGTTAAAAACTTTCATGCTCCTTTCTGATTAATTTAAATATTATTTAGATGTTCTCGATTAAATCATCGTTAAAAAACATTACAGATAAAATTCCTGATTTTCTTTTAAACACCTATAATAATTAAATTGGCAAACAATTTCCGCATGAACTTATCAAATAGAAAGTATTTTATTTATACGAAAAGGTCCAAGACTATCATATTCATTTTTTCGTTAAATAATAACAAAATACATTTTTAATTAAACAACAAATTAAATTAATTTTTAGTTCATTAGATAAAAAAAAATCAAAATTGATTATCTTACTACGAATTCTACGCTTCTATTTACTACGAATTCAACGAGTTCTAAACAAAAATCGTTGCCAGTAGAGTAATTAAACGTAAATATATATTTAAATGTTTTTAGGTTCCTGTCAACAAAACATTAATATTTATAATTTTCCATGCTATGTAAAATTTCCTATTTTTTTTACTTTAAAAAATGTTATGGTAACAATCAACATCATCATAACAATACTACAAACAAGAAGCAGAAATTTGATTTTATTTCCTATGAAAATTATTAGTCCATCTGACTTAAATCAGTTTTAATACCATTCATAGGAATGACATGACAAAATTTATTATTTATAAACAATATACAATACGGTCACAGGAAAAAGCGCATAATCATGCCAAACACCCATTTATAATTACAAACATTTATAATTGCCATCAATAAATAAATTATTTTGAGATCAAACAAACAAACCTATTTTGACCAGTAATAAAAACAGAGCATTTTTTTTTCATGTTCTAATAACAAACATTTCTCAAGTTCATTCTTAAACCCAAATTACGAAAGGAAAAATATATAACAAGCGTGTTAAATTAAGCGAGGTGATGGTAATCTATTTACTGGAAAAAATTTTCACGAAACTCTACTTTTTCATATATAGATCTTGTTATTTTTAGCAAGGTATTTCTGCTCCAGATACTGAGTAATGGTGCCAGTCCCTTTTGTGTCACCAAAAAGTACGTCCTTATGAGCTTCTGCCATGATTTGACAATGTTTATGAACACAATTCTAATGACACCTAGTTTGGAGAAGTGCTTTACTACATCTTTCCCGAGCTATACGAAATTCCCACCATAATATCAAATTAATGCTTGATGCTTTAACCGACAGACCCATGTGACCTCTATTTTTTCTGAAGACACTTCTTCGGACACTTCCGCCAATTCTGTTGGTGTCTTCCCGCGACAGTGATTTCGTCGTGATTTAAAGAAACTGGTTGCCCACTGTTCAAGGTCGATTGTTTAGATGATTTCTGGATGCATAATTCTCTCTCTTTTTTTTTATTTGCATTATTAGAGTATATAGGTCACCTAATTTAGAAGGTAGAAGGGTTCCCATACATTAAAAGAGTCGTTCGAAAAAAAATGTTTCATTAATGATTGCTTGGGACTATTGCAAAAGGGGGAAAAAAAATTGAAAAGAGAATCATAGATGAGACATAAAACAATTTTTTTGTGTGAGAAAGTTTGTTAGATCTTTACAGGTGAAATGGAACGCGACTGATGTTGAATTTATAGTTTTTCTCATTACAAAAAATTATACTTGTGCTCAATTTTTATTTTACCTTGAAAAAGTTTTCGTGTTGATCTAAAAATTACATAAAAAAATTAAATAAATTAGTATGAAAAGGCATTGCTTCATAAATTACTTCATTGTCATTGCCCTTTTGTGTTCTATTTTATTTTTCATCCACAAAAAACACAGAATTTTAAACTTAATTTCGGATAATATATACACAAGAAGTCATACATATACGAAATATACACTTTTATTTATATTTATCAAAAGTTTCATCACAATTTCAATAATTTTCACATAATTTAAAAAAAAAAATTATCTTCAGGCATTTATAGTTGTAAACTCAAATGAAATTTTAAAGCTAACATTTCTTTTATTTTTGTGAAAAACGTAATAGAACAACGTTAATTACAGCTGAAATGCATATTTTTGCGTTATTACCAGTTACTCTTCGTATCAAAGTACAGGTCGCATTGTGCCCTAACTATTCATTACTGTAATTACACTGATGTTCAAAATTAAGAGAACTTTCACTTTGGTTAAATTTTCTCCAGAACTACTAAGTAGATTTTTAAGGAAATTAGATATAAATATAATTTTATATAGTACAAAAGACCAGCAGACATCCATAATAGTTAGAATGCACACGTAAGATTGTTCATAAGATCTTCAGGGCCACGTGTTATAAAGCAGAACTTATAGTATTGACCACAAAAAATTGTTTAATAGCGATATATCTCCCCTACAGTTTTACACAACGTGAATTTATACTAGAAAACAGGCAGTTTACGAGGTACTTGGGAAATTTACTGTTCTTGTTAGAAACGCTGTTTTTAGGACCTGAATGCTTCCTGGAGGTGGAAAGCGAGTTGCAGAAATCCTCTCAAACGCGCCCCAGACATACTCTGTAGAATTTAGGCCTGGTGATCTTGTTGACCAATCCATCTGATGAATATCTTAACTTTCAGAAATTCGTCGACATGATGTGCACTATGCAGATGCGTGTTGTCGTACATTAAAATAAAATCAGGATAAATTGCACCTCTTAAATGCAAACTTAGGGCTCCAACCTCAAACTAGGGTTATAGAACCTCTGACAAAGGTATGGAGTTCTGCGTGCTCATCCAACATGATACCTGTCTAAACCATCAAGCCTCCACAACCATAGTGGTCTCTTTCTAAGATGTTTGAGGACAGGTAATGTGTTTCTGATTCTCTTAGGTTGAACGTACGTCAAGAATCTCTTAGTAGAATGCTACAAGGGCTTTCCTGTGTGCAAAAATGCAGGCTGAACGCAAACAACAATTTTTGAAAATAAACCTCTCTCGTGTAATCTTTTGGAAACAATAACCTTGAAACTCGGGCTCCATGAAAGTTGAGAAACTGATATACTTCTCTGTAATAGAAATTATAGGCCTTCAATAACTGTTGTGGTTCTTGGACCACTTTGATCGAGCTTTCTCTCAAGTATCCCTAAAACTGTTTCCATAGCATTCTGAAACCATTTCCGTAAAGTGGAGACGATATTGGGCATTATATTTCAGTCTCTAACAATCTGCATTTTACAGAGCTCTGCTTTCAACTTCCCGTCGATTTACCATCTCATTGCATGTCCTAAACTCTGGTGGTTACTCATTTTAACTATTTACTTTTAATTTCACCGAATGTTAAAAAGAAAAAAATCACCACGAAATTGGTAGAGATATTTCAGGGGAAAAAAAAGGGGGATTCTTCCTACTAGGGATTCTACAGCCTGTTCCTCTATATGTACCACCCACACGCACGTATATACTGAAGTATTCGACATTAGAGATTTGCCTCTTCATTTGGAAGCATTAGCCTTACCTTTCGCTTAACAGTTTTGGGAAAATGGATTAAATATGCCAATTCTCTTAATTTAATTTTGAACACCAGAGTAGTTTTATTTCATTGTATATCGAAACATTTATTAAAATTTGATTTGAAACTTTATAAATTATGTTAACTAAGTAATACTCTGGATTTCCATTTTCTAGGGAAATATACTTTTACCTGTGAATTTTAAAGTTTGATTTACATAATTTTTCACACAAGAAAAAAAGACAGAAAACCTTTTAAAATTGATCCATACTTCTACAAAATAGTCCTTGATTGGTTTTTCCGATTTATTAAATATTTCGAACAATTCCTTATTAAAAAATAGATGGCATATGTATAACTCTTTTTCTTAGTAACTAATCTCAAATGAGACTAGCAACCATAAATAATGTATAGTGAGCCACTTTAAATGTAATGCAATTTTCAGTTAAATTTGAATACAAAAAAAAAAAAAGTTTTTTTTTTTACCTTCTTTTGTCCTTTTTTTAATGGTTGAGATAAAGGAAAAGAAATTCCATTAGGAGAAAAAAAGACAGATTATACTTAGATAGGACTTCATAAAATATAAGAACTTAAAAATAATTGCAAATTCAAATAAAAAATGAATTTTTAGAGCATGAAAAAAATTGCCCTTGATCTAGTTTTGACCACTATTGTTTACATAATTATCTAATTTCTTTGCGAACAATAGGGAAGAAAGGAAGTCGTCTAGACAAGTAAAATACGGCACAATATAAATGCTTCTATAAATTTATATAGAGATAATCCTTACAAAATATACAATTACTGAGTGTAATTGAACCTTAAAGGTTAGTTGGATAAAAAGAGGCCGTGCATACTCATGTGCTAAATGACGAATCAGTACAAAATTTAAATTAACATTTTAAAGTTCTATTTGAATAAAATATGTAGTTATAAAGATCCGGCCGATTAAGAACTACATGCTTTGAACATAGGAAATGAGCCATTTCTTTTGCTTTTAATTTTAAAACAATTTTTATTAATAAGAAATCGATCTCAGAATTTTAAAAGGCCAAACACCTAAATCATTTAATTCACTTATAAATTATAATCAAATAAAAACATTCTACATTTATTTATTTGATTGTGTGCCATTAGTTTAATTCAAATATCTAAAAGAGGTATTTTTTATATTCTGTCTTTATGCTAATAGAAATGAATTTCGACTAATTCTTAGATTTTTAATTTCTATTTTTAACAACAAACTTAAGCAAAGAAAAGAGATAAACAAATGTTAATTTTCTAATATTCTGCCATCTGAAAAACAGATTAATATCTTCTTTTATTATAAAAATAAGAGTGTGGAAAAGCATTTAAATAAATGCATCTCGAATTCTGGAAAATTTATTTTAACAAAAAACTTAGCTCTAGAAATTAAGCTCAAAATAATGCTCAGGTACATATAACAAGATTAAAAGTTTTTATGTAAATTGTTTTATTACGACTGTGCATTTTTTGTTTAATGAATGAGATATGTGTAATTTCTTTTAAATGCATCATTCCATATATGAATATAGTAGATTTTTGCATATGAATCTTAATCCTTGAAAATGAAATAATATACAATACATTCAACTATCATAATTATTATGACAATCATAACTATGATGATTTTCAATTCAAGGTTTTAATATAGATTTCTTACTCTTCCCTCTCATATTTTAATAGATTACAATCCATGTATAATTTTGAAACAATATTACTGAAACCAAGTCTTTATTTTTAAAAAACTTGGAAATATGTCGTTGTATTTCATACAGAAGGAATTAGTTTAATGATTTCTTTTTATAATCTTAAATGTGTTCTTAGGTCAAACATTTTTTGAAAATCTGTGCTAAAAAAATTGTGAGTGCATAAAAGTTAAGTTATGTAATCTCTTAAGCAGTTTAAATACAGTATCTTTCCTTATTAAACTTCATTTACGGAGAATTTACCGTTAAGCTCTTTGCAGAATTTATTCTACTGTAGATGCCAATGTCTTTTCTTTAATCTTCTGCATAGCAATCTCTAATTCTTCAATGTTTCGAGTATTATTTACAAGCTTTGGGCTGGATGCGTTACTTTCAATCCATCCTACATCCATTTCTACATCCATCAAATAATAAAAAAGAGCTACCTGTATTTTAATCAATCATTACTAAAAACAGAACTACCTGTATTTTTAATCCTTCATTACTAAAAAACAGAGCTCCCTGTATTTTTAATCCTTCATTACTAAAACCCAAACCAAATAAGCAAACCAAACACTTTATCCTGAATATCATCTTTCAACAAATCGCTGTTACTTGTGTATCATTAGAACAAACTGAAGCATCCTTTTATCTCTACTCACAGATAGTAGGCTTCCGTTCAGGTGACCTTCATTGATGATTACGTCATTAGATAGTAAGGATAAGAGATAATAAAGAAAAACCTACAAGACTCACCGAATGGTATGCCCTGAGGCGTCCATGTGCCATTGGCTGTACATACTCGACGTGCAGGTCAAGTATTTCGAAGCCGACATCGCAGGTATAAGTTGCCACTGTGCCTGGGCCGATGACCTCAGTCGAGAAGGCGATGGAAGAATGGGCAGGAGATCCGGGATACCCGCAGGCATTCACTAGGTCAAGAATGAAGGAAGATGGTTGTAAGAAAAAAAAATCTCAATAAAATAGAAACAAAAACTTGGGGTGTAGCTAATGCAATTTTTGTGTTTACAGTTAGACCGGTGGTTAATGCGACAGAGGCCGCAGTGAAGGTGGGTGTTCAGGTATTTGGGACACGTTTCGTTTTGCGGAAACTGGAAGGGCTATTTAAGATTTTTTTTTTTTTTTTGTTTAGTTTTTTTATTATTAATTTTTTTTGTGCGTAAGGTTCAAGTATATTTGAAAATTAAAATTTTAAGAAAAGTAATTTGAGAGTTTCTAAATAATGTTTTAGGTTTTTTTTTTTTTTTTTTTTTTTTTTTGAAATGATGTTTATGTAGAACATGTCTTTTTTTTTTCTTCTTTTGATTAGAAAAAGGGTGGGTGGTTTTTTTTCTTTAGATAAAAGGTTCAAGGTTATTAGAAAAGTTGATTCTAAGGAAGAAATTTGTGAGCTTTGATATTTTTTTTTTTTTTTGCCGTTTTTAAAATGATGCTTTTTATGCAGAAAATGTCGTTGTGCAAACAAAATAAAATGAGTGTAGGATTGTAATTGTTTTGACCCTTTAAAGATTTGTTTTTCTTCGTTTATTTTAGGTCGTTTTATTTAAAACTATCTGGCTTATTATTCTCATGAATATTCTCATAACATGTTTATATCATTGCATTATTCTATGAGTTTATTTATTTTCTAAATCTGTACATCTACCAGGTTATATGCAGAGATACCATTCTGACTGGTATATTTATATATTTGCATCAAATTCATTGAACAGGATAATTTTTGTTATTATCTAATAGCATTAATAATAATAAGAAGAATATACACTGATACAATATTTATCCAACAATAAATCTTTCATAGATATGAAATTTTAATATCTTTTAGAATTTTCATTTAAATATTTTCTACTTCAATGATAACAAATGGCTATTGCAAATGTAAACAAAAGTGATCAAGTTTAATATATGAAATTATTATTAAAGTATAAGTCGTTTTTTTTTTTTTTTTTAAAGTTTTGGTTATTTATTTTGGAATTTGAATAACGTTTTTAACTGAAACAGCCTGTTTAGCGAAAACTACTTGTTTAAGAAAATTTATAACTTCATATTTCAATCCGCATTTAAACAATGACGTAATGTTTTTTTGTATTTATATATTTTAATATCTGAATTGCAACTATGCAGTAATGTTGTCAATATATTTTAATAAAGTCTTCATACTTTTTTATTTGTTCTTTCATATTATTAAAACACTTACATGTTACTTTTATTACGTTTTTTTATTAACTATTAGATATAAAATATCTTTAAATAACGCACGTTTTAAAAAAAGAAATTGTATCCGTGTATTACAGCTAATTTTTAAAAAAAAATTGTACAAAAGATAATTTTCTAAAACAAATATATTACTTAATACAAGAATATCAATATCAGGACATTCATGAGAAAAACCTTGCATTATTCTTTGGTTCTCTGTATTTTATTTCCCTTGAAATTAAATTTATACACTATTAACTATTTAAAAACTACACTTAAGAGTAAAGTATTTGTTAACGTACCAATCAAAAGACAATTACTATGATTGGAGAAAATATTCGTTGTAGAAACAAAATATTATGGTTTTGCTACAACTTTTATCTCTTAAAAAAAAACTGTCGCTCGGTTTTATATTTTTTTAAAATTGATATACTAAAAAAAAATTCCTTTTTTTTACTTCAAAATATTTTTATTTTAAATATTTATTGTATAATTTTATTTATTTATTGCTGTTTAAAATATTTTTAAATAAATTCGAAAAAACATTAAATTAATAATTAAAATTTTATTTAAACTTTAATTTAAAAAGCTTTTTTTCCTTCTAATTTATACAGATATTTACCTCTAGTAAACGTATAATTAATAAAATATGGGAAATATATATAATTAATTATATATTACATTAATTTTCGCTTCTTTTATAGAAAATTTTTTAATAAATATACTTGAAAAATCATCGTTGTATACATATAATAGTTGCAAACTACTTCAGAAATTAAAAGTTAAAACAGATTTTATCTCAGGAGATATTATATATATATGCTAGTTTGTGTAAAAAAAGTAATTTTTTTTTTCCTTTCTTACAAAAAAATTAAAAATAATACATCAAAATGCTGTATCAATCTAAAAAAGTTTCCTTTTCAATACATTTTTAATGTAAATTTAAAGAAAGGAAACGTACTTTTTTTTTTTTCTCTTACAAGATATGCCACTTATTTAAAAAAAAGGATGTAATACTCATAGCACTTTACAGCATAAAATTTAAATTCATTTCGTTATTTTTGTAAAAATCAAATACTATTTTTACTTCAGAAATTTGCTCCATATATTACGTATATTCTCTAACCTATTCTGTTTTAGAACGGTCCAATAATCGACAACCAATGATGTAAGTTTGCAAGTTAATTAATTCGTAAACCTACATTTCTTGAAAGACAATAATAATATAAATACAAATAAATTATATACTAGTTTTATAATTCCGTGATATGATTTTGCCCAGCATGATTTTCTACTTTAAAAAAATTTAATTCGTTTTATATATACGTTAAAACCAATATACAGACAAGCCTCATGAAATTTTACAGTCAACAACCTGACTTAAATCGGACTATCCGCATAATTATATATGGTACAGTAAAACGCATTATTATTACAATTCAGAAACTCAAGAGCCTTTTAATAAAATAGAATAGCGACTAATATGGTAGTAAAATAATGACCATGAAAAGGAATTTTTTTTTTTTTTACATCACGGTAAACGATAAAGATTCGGTTGTCCCTATCAGAATACAATCCCTCTTGGTTTCTAGGTTACGGTTGTGACCCCACATCCGACAGTTAATGAAACAAGTTGCCCATTCATACGCTTTGTAATAAATAGGTGAACCCACTGTCGTTGAGAGACAAAAATATTTATGCTTTGCCTTCAGGTAGTGTTTTTGAACTTGGATTGTGCCATGCTGCAAAATCGTTAGCTACATTTTTAAGGCTTGGCAAAGTCTTTTCTTGGACTTTTTTTTTTTCTCAGAGTCAATGACATTCTTTACGGAAACTTCCTCTCGATAAAAATATTGTTGAGCTCAAAGATGAATGCGTCTTAATGAAATAAAAAGACCGTTGTTTAATGTAGAAGTTTAACCATTGCAAATACAAAATATTCTTCATATAATAAGAATTAAAAAATTTAAAATTTTTAAAAGTTCCATTTTCCTAAATTTTCTTGTAAAATAAATAGTTTGAAATTTATATTTTTATTTTAAATTGTTACTTTCATACTATCTTCAGTTATTGATGTTGTGTTTCAGTAAATAAAAAAATTTCTTGTCTTTCTTAAATGGGAAAAAAATAAAATAATGATTATGATAATAAAATAAATGAGAATGAATGGCAGATTTAAAATTATTTCAAAGTTGTGTAGTTAAAATAATGATCTGTATTCTTATTTTTAACTTTATGGACATGTTTGAGGCTATAGTTTTTACTAACAATTTCTGCAAATTTTTTGTATTAAAATTTTAAACACCACTAAGTGCAACTCTCCACTCAAAAATATACAAATACATATAATAAGTACAAGATACATCATTTATTGAGAATAAATTAATTAACTAGCATATACATTTAACTGTAAAAAGGAAAACAATTTTAAAAGGATAAACTTCCTTTAATATCCTTATATTGTTACACTACTAATGAAATGATGTTTTACAGATTGTATTTTTTATAACTATTAAATTACCAGGAAAAAAAATATAATTGCTGGTTTTTTTTTTTTTTTTTTTTGTATTACAATGAATGGAAAAACAAAAAAGAGCTACGAAGTTTAATTGCTATCAAGATAAACATGATTTCAAGTATTTCTATAAAAGTTGAATACCCTTTCATTTTTATTTATAATTTATAAACAATAATGATTATTTTAAAATGCCTACTTAAAGAAAAAAATTGAAATAGTCTATTTAACTGCGTTTTATCGGGATGAACAGTGAGGGCACATATGAATTAATGATAAATTTTTATCATAATGAAATGCGTAAGAAACATTATTATGAATAAAAATGTCATCTTTCAAATTGCTATTTGTTTATGCAAGATTTTGTTATTTTAACCTAACACATGTTGTTATGTAAATTTTTCATTTTGTTATGAAAGAATTTAGATGGCCGAGTCATATTCAGTCATCCACAAAATTGGAGATTAAAAAGAGTTCTTCCTCAATCGCCCAGAAGCTTCTTGTTTTACTCATTCTATATGAATGCGAAGATAAAATATTTGGTAAAAAATTCCTTTAAAACAGACATTTTTTTACGATCAATAAACTTATTAGTTAACGGAAAGCTACAATAGGTGAACAGAAAAGTAATTTATCATTTTAAATGTAAAGAAAAATTTAGATCAATATTTACATTGAGAGAAACAAATTCGTTCGCTATTTTTTTAAACATTCAAATTTGATTGATCAGATAATCTCATAAAGTTTCTCATTTGTATTCTCTAATGCCAACAACTCATTGCTAATTAAAACATGTTTTACTACCGAAAATTTAATATTAAAACATTTTAAATTAAATGAGAATTAGGGTTATCAAACTATTGCATCTAATTTTTTATTAAGAATCATATATTTAAAATTTCATATAAGAAAAAAAAAAAAAACATTTCATTTTAAATTTGATTTATTTAAGTTATGTGAACTAATTCTGTATTTATGTATTTCACCTTTTAACTAATCAAGTTTAATATTCAGTTTGGAAATAATTCAAATTTAATTTAAAGATAGACATTTTAGACTTCTTTTCATTCTATAACTGAGTAATTCTAATGTGAACAAAATTGGAAACATTCAATATTCAAAATGCCATTAATGTTTTACATTATATTTAAATCTTACGATTTACATTTATTGCTTGTCTATTAATTCCTTTTAAAAAGCTTTATCTATTAATATATTAATTAACTCACTAAGCTCAGTTTTTAAATACGCAATTTGAAATATTCCCACCTAACTAAATAATTTGTGAACCATTCCATTGAAAATAAAAAGTAAATAAATAAATCCATGATATTTTTCATGGTTATATAATATAACTTGATAATAGGTAATGTCAGTTGTAAAAAATAAGGCTTCAATATTTCAAGTAAAAAAATCAAAAGTATATATGTAACAAGTATCGTGGCATGTTTATTTCAAAATTTGAAATTAGCTGTAATCAAAATGGGCAATTTTGAATCCTGTCCTAAAAGAAGAAATAAATCTCAATTACTTTTTTTTATTGTCGAAAGGACAAATGCTGAGTGCAGCTGCATGTGAACAATGTAGACAAAAACATAGACTGCAGATGTAGAACCCCTGTTGTCTGTTAATCAATAAAATTAATATTTCTGTTATATGACATTTATTTCTTTTTCACTACACCCTCTGTGTCAGCAGTAGTTTAGCTGTCTTGCTCTGTAAATTAATTCTTTTGGTCTATATATGCTTGTAGGATGTCTCATAGAACTTTCTAACTTAATTCGATTTTTTTCTATCAATGCTTAATTCTTCGCGAAACGTGACATTAAAAAAAAAAAAGCTACGAAATCGCGAGATGAATCATTGAATTCGCAATGACACATAGATCATCGACAATTATTATAAAACCATGGACTTATATAAATAAAAACGATTATAAACGGAGCCTATTACATCTAAATTTATTTTAAATCAATTTGAAATAATTTAGAGTACAAGTAAAAAATATTTTTAGATAATTAGTATACCCTTTCCTTTTTAAAATCGTTTTATTGTGGCTTTCTTTAATTGTATTCATTAAAAAAATTATCAGAAAAAGTTGAACTCTAACAAATGTAATAAATTAATTAAATATATTTTTAGTTTAAAACTATATCTATACAGTATTAATAAGCTACACTATTTTTCAAATTGAATTACTTTTAAGAGTAAAACACATGTGTTTCATGATAAAATTTCATTGCACTAATTTCATTTATTTTGGGTGTTCATAAATCAACATTTCTCCTATTGCAAAGTGAAAATAAAAATTTATCTGATATGTAGATATGTGTAGAAAGGGTTTTTCAAGAATTTATTCAGAATAAAATTATTAGATAAAATGATTTCTTGATAATTATAAAATTAAATACTTCCTTCAAAATCAAAAAGATTTCTTAAACTTAATGCAAGGATTAAGCCTAGTTACTTAATTTAGAACTCGTTTAACCTTTCATCCTGTTCGAAAAGAAAGACATGAAACTATATGGAACAGGACTTTCAGACAAGTGGTTTTTCGTATGGTGTCTCGAGAACTTAAAAAAAAATGACTCGCCTCTGTCCTAAATTTGGTAGACAGAGATAATTGACGGAAGTAATGCATTCTAATACTGGTCATTGGCTTTAGATTACACGTGGATGAATAACTGCCTTCGTATAATATGGGTAATTAAAATGCCGCATCGTATTGTTTGCGTTCTGTAACAACTGCTAATAAATTGCATCCATAAGTAGTTTTGTTGCAAATGACGTAATACGGAAGTGAGCATGTGAACAACCTATGGCCTTTAATTGAAACGTTTCTTGTAATCCTCATTAATTTTGTGTCTTATATTTGATTTGATTTTAATAAGATAGAAATTTTAAAATTAATATCAGCAATGAGTATTATATATTTATGAGCTATGAGTATTATATATTTATGAGTTATAAATATTATATATTTATGAGTTATAAATATTATTATTTATTTATTCAGTTCAGTTTTTCAGAATTGTTTCATTGTTTAATTAACAATGAAAATAGGTTTAACGTATACGAAAATTTCAAATAATTTCTGAAGAATATTCTATCAGTTTGTCCAAACTTCATAATCAGTCTAATTGCAAATGTTCAATAAAATTTACAGGTATCTGCAGTAAATGAAAGTATTTAACCATAATAACTTCTGCACATCGCATGTTAATCGAAGCATTGATAAATTAATTTTAACAATACATCTAACAAAATCCCTTAAATTTCAATTTAGAATTATAATTCTTCTTTTGTCTTTGGAAAACTGAGTATTTTAGATCTAATAGTTCTTATGTAACTATCCTATTTTTAACATTTTATTTCGCTTTCAAAACTTCATTTAAATTAGAAGCAAATACAGTACTATGTTTTAGATATTTATCATTACTAATTTTTGAATAAATGGCAAGAGGCGGTTTTTTCCTATGTTCTTCATTGATAAAATAAAAACCCATCGTAGGCCTCATTGAACAAAACATGTTCTTTTCTCAATCGTAACGACTTAACCGCTGTGATGATTTTTAAGTACCAGATTATCTCCGTGACAGATTATTTAAAGTGACTAATATGCAAAAAGAATAAATATTCCTTGATATCCGCTGTGCTACAGCATTATAATCTGTACTAAAAAAAAAAAAGTCTTCGTTTGAAGAAAAGTATTTATTTAGGAAAAGTAGAGTCAAATGTCTTCACTAGAGAAAATCAAAACTCACCTCTGATATTTATAATTTAAACTTAAATTTTAAAAATTACAAAATTTCAGAATTTCTGATTGTAGTTTGAATATTGAAACAATTAATTAATTACTTAGTGGATAACTGAAATTTCCAATCAAGTTCAAATTCAAATTTTTCTAGGAGAAATACTTGATTATTTGCATAATCTCACCAAACTAAATAGTGATAGTTGTTTTAATTCTAAAAGAAGTGAACAAACATAATTAAAATTCTATAAACTTATTATTTATAAAATACTATAAACTTCTAAGTTTTCATTCTGAAGTGATAATTATATAAAGGTTATTCATTCATAAATAATTATTCATTCGCATGAAACCTTTTTCATCACTAAATGTCATAGAAGTTTTGTTTATTTAATATATTTTTATATTTGAACAGATGGATTTTTAACTCAAAATTCAGATTAATATTATTTATAATTTTTTTTAACCAATTTCACTGAAATGTAATAATAATTTACAAATAATGAATTTTTAATTGAAAATGAATCAAACATTTTAATGTCACTGACTATTAAAAAAAAATGGGTAGCTTGTTTTTAAGAATTGATTTTTATCTTATGTATAATTAAAAGTTCTCTCTAGGTTATTAAGAAATATTTGGCTTTGAACTACTCGTGTTGTAATAATAGACAAATAAAAAAACCATGGCTTTATAAATACATAATTGTGAAAGTAATTAGGATATTTAGATTTAAAATTAAAAAACTCTTTGCCATTCAGAGAATAATCATTATGTTGTTGAAGATTATAATAATTTAGATTCGATCTAGGTAAGAAGTTCTTCCACATTAATTCTTCATTTACTTCAGATGATCTTATTTGAATCTTTAGGAAATATGTTGCATCCCCCTTTCAACAATCCCTTCCCTTTGAGAACCCCGCCACACAGATATAAAATCTAGAATATTCCTTACAGAAACATATCAATATATCTTCTATATTTTGTTGTAAGTTTTATTTTATGAAGTTCGTCATTATGTATTCTACAATTCCTAGCAAATTTATCTACATTTGCTTATTTGTTTTTATTGATTAATATTCATCATCATCATCATCAATAGCACGACAGCCCAGAGTGGGCTAATACGTTCTTTTGAAGAGATTTCCGTGTATTCCTCAGGGTGACAATGGTCCTTCAATTGCTAACCCCCAATACAGCAAAAGCCTTTTTTCAACTGCATCTATCCATCGCAACCTGTGCCGTCCTCTTCCTCTTTTTCCCTGTGGCTTTGCCAAAACGAGTCTTTTACAGGGTTTTTAAATCATTCATTCTAAATATATGAGAATCCCAGTTTAATCTATTGATTTTAATAAATGTTATAATATCTGGGTCTTTATAGCATTTATATATTTCTGCGTTGTACCGTCTTCTCCAACAATCCCTTTCCTTAACACCTCAAGAATAGCCTTAAAATCTTCCGCTCAAGTATACCCAAATGGGCCTCATCAGATCTTGCCAAAGTCCAAATTTCAGAGCCATAGACCAAAATAGGTCTAATGAGGGTTTTTTATATAACAATAATTTAGTTTTTCTGCTTATGAACATTGATTAATATTACAAAAACATTTTCTTCTGAAGAACTTTGATTGAAATTTCACTCGTATTTATAACAACGCATTATTTATGGTCAACGCATTATTTCAATCTGTAAATAATTTAAATAAGGTATGGAATAGTTTTTGAAAACAATGCAGAAAAAAAGAAAACTATTTTAAAAAGAGAAAAATATAAAAAATATGTTCCAAATTAATTAATTAAATGTTCTAAACCACTAAATTCGTTGAATTGAAAGTTTTATATTAATGGCGCTTAACTATCTTAAAATCTCACTCAAAGAATTCTAAGCAAAAACATGAAAATGTCTTTAAAAAAAAAAGAAAAAAACATCTTATCTTCGTGTTGTAACAAAAACACTCGAACAAAAGGCTAAGTTACAACAGTTGAATGCTTCGATAACTTCCATTTGTGAATTCTGAGAGAGCTTAATTTACTAGGACTTTAAACTTTTGAATCCTTTCTACTATTCACGGTGAAGATTTTGAATTTTTCATGCGTTCGTGTGAATGAGAAGGATGTATTTTAATTGCCTGAGCAAAATGGCAAGATTTTTGATTATGGCAAACACAAATTTCCTCATTTTTAAACTACACTATAGAAATGGAAAATGTCCCCACCAACATTAAAATATATTTTAGCCATAATCGATATCAAAAATATGTTTTAAACCTTTATCTCTTTTTTTACAGAACAATCAAAATTTTTTCATATAATTTACAATCTAATTGAAAAATTCAATTGCTGAAAATATCAAACGTACGTCCAAATCGATATAAAATAACCAAATTAATGTACACGATCATATGTGGCCATTTTTCATCTTTTCATTTCTCATCAAAGTAAAAATAAAATCGTATCTTTTAAACGGATCACAGGTTTAGTGAAGTATTTTATTTCTCTACCTTTAACTAGATGCTCTCACGAATGAATCTGCCCTCAGGGAAAACGTATAAACAATTTTCTCACGTGCTGAATGGTTTTCACCTGCGGAATTTTACCCTAACGGGCCCTCTGTTATCTCGATTGAATCGAAAGACCACGGGGTTTCAGGAAAAACAAAGAAAGACTTAGAATAAAAAAAATCGCCCTTTGGTAAAAAAAAAATTATTAGACAATTCAAATTTTTTTTCAATAAAACCAGTTACAAGTTCTTTTGAAGTTTTATCTAAATTATTTTGATATTCCTTAGTAGGTTATAGCTTTTGAAAACATTTATTTTAATAATAATTGATGGCTACTGCGATCTAGTTAGCCAATCACCTTAACAATGTGATACATTTTAATAATATTTTAATGAATTTTTTTTTTTCAACAATAGTAAAAATAAAATTTTGTGTTTTAATTTATGTTCAGTTAGAATTCCACTACTATATAGAGAACATATTCATACAACATATATTTTCAGATCAGCATTATTTTTAATGAGTAGTCAATTGATATATGGTGAATACTAATGCATCATTGTGACAGATATTTTAAAAAAAGATAAGACAATTTAATGATTATTTTTCGTGTGACTATTGTATTTAGATCTATTACAAGTTCAGTCTTATTAATAACTTCCGGTAAATAAGAAAATATCAAGGACAAACAACATTAAAAAATAAATTATTAAAAACTGATGTTTAATAGATATTCTTATACAAAGAGAAATTACTTAATTATTATTAATATATGTATAGTTAAAGAGATAATACATGTTTAGTTTTTGAATTATTAATGAAACTCTGTTAGAAAACATTTTAATAAGTTCATTTTTTTTTAATACGGAAACCTTAAAAACACAACACCGGCTTATTGATTCCTTTCAAGGATAAGATAATTAATTTGCATCTGTGCGGAATTCTTTATTGTTTATTCGTTTGAGACTGTTATAGAAGTCGCCGAAAAGATATTATCTTGAATTATATAATAGTTATAGCATTAAAATCAGTTTTTAAAACGAGGGAAATCAGACATACAATATATATTTCAAGATTTCTTAAAAATTACTACATTTGAAAACCTGTTAAGTTAATCAATTATTTAACAAAGTTAACTCTTTTGAATTATAAAAAGTTAATTTATAGATGTATTAAACATATAAATTATAAAAATTACAGTGACAGTAAAAATATTTTTTTCAGGATAAATTTTGTATTTAAGTGATTTTTTTTTTTTAGTTTGGATCAATTATAATCGATAGTTAGAAAGAAATTAATAAAATATTTATTTTCTCAATGTAGTTTATGTTATTAAATAGATATTAAAATGCTTTAATTTTTCAAACTTTTTATTTACATTTAGGATAACAGAAAGGAAAAGTTTTTCTGTTTCATATTTTTGTGATAAACATTTTTGATTATTTTTACAAATGAAATACGTAATATTAATTTTGAATTTATAGAAATTATGAAAACGATTAATTATAAAAGGTAATTCATATTTGATTTCAATAAAATAATGTTAGTTTTGATCTGATAATTTTTAGAATTTTATACAGAGCTGCTATAAAAAAAAGTAGTTTTTAAGAAATATTACATCCTCTTATTAAAAAATTATTCATAAATAATTTTTTTAATAAAATATTTTTTTTTTACTTTTTAATTCATGCATTCTTTTATATTTTTACTTCACATTGTTTTCAGAAATATTCGCTGTTTCATTGTTTATTTTTTAAAATTAAACTATAATCTTTAGCAGACTTTTTTAAAATTCCAATTTTATTAAATATTTTTAAAGTAAATATTTTTTTCTTTACTTGTTGTTAATAAATTAAAACAAATTAATAAAAATGAAAACAAGAAAATTTCTGAAACATAACGTACTACTAAATTTAAAACAAAATTAGTTAGTGACTGACATGAAAATAAAATAAATATACTAAATCTAGGAAAATATAATATAAAGAAATATTTAAAAGAATAATGCAGTTCGGTATAAAATAATTACTATAAACTAATTATTTTTCACTAATATAAATTTATATTACATTTTCTTAAGCCAAGAAATAAAAACGAAAACACATAAATTTTTAGCTAATTAATGCATATAGTTTTAAAAAAAATTTTTTAGTATTTCCATTTTCAAAAAACTTGACAAAATTTTTAAAGATATATATTCAGTAATTTTCTTTTTAGAATTAAATTTTCAAATATATTTTCCTTTACAAAATAAATCATGACAAAATTTAAAAAAAATACATACATATAAATCAGTAATTATATATAATATATATAAATCAATAATACGCTCACCTGTTGGTATGAAGAAGAAAACCGAAACTAAACAACCGAGAATGAATTCCATTCTTTTCGGAAGTACTCGTCTTCCGTATTTAACCATCATTTTTCAAGATAAAACGTTCTCTCACAACATCAACAAGACTAAAGTTACGTCACACACCGCATGCGCATTAATTTCTCTCTTTATGAAACTTTTCCGTACCGTAGCGATGAGTTTTATGATACGTTGCCGTGACGTCACTCCAGCCTGAGACCAATGACAGCTTCGCAGAGCATCCCGAACTCATCATTCATGAGCCAGTCTTGGCGCGTTATCGTCCGAAGGTTCTGGGATTTCTTTCAAATTATTTTCCTTGTAATGAGAACTTTCGGTAAAAAGAAAATGATGCTCACAAAAGCTATAAGTTCAAGATATAAAAAAGCAGAATACTTTCTTCTGTAAAATTTTTTGTTTGCTGAATTATTTGTATCCTCAAAAAGTTGTTATTTAAGTAACAAACAAGTCGTAAATAATAATATATTCATTTAACTCTATTTCTCCACATTATACAACTTAAAAATTGTATATGTGTGTTTGCATTTCTTATAGCTTAAAACTATAAAATTGATAGTTTCCATTTTCTTTTTCTGAATCCGTTATATTTTTAGTGTAATAGAAAAAAATCACAGAAAATTCTAACTTATCGTTATCTTAATTAAATAAAAGCATATTTCATGATTTCAAAATCACGTTTTTGGGAGTTAATAGTATAACAAATTTTTTCTTTTATATTTGCTTAATACTCATAAAAATAATTTAGTTATAAAGTAAGTTCGATTTTTTGTTTAATTTTTACTAGATCTAGGAAATTATAATATAAAAGAAAGATTTAACAGAACGATATAGTTCAGTATAAAATATTTACTATAGACTTTTTAAAATTTAAATAATTTTAAAAAAAAAATTATTTTAAATTTATTTTTAAATTTTCTTAAACCAAGAATGAAAAATGAAAAACAAATTTTTAAATGTTAATTAATGCGTATAGTTTTAAATATTTTTGTATGATCTTTATGATTTTATATTGTAAATAAAGTTAGCTTCAAATTTTTTTTTTTATAATTTAATGTGAACTTGTAGTAAGGAACAGCTCGATTATACATTATAATTTATTTTAAAAAATGTGATTTTACAAAGAATGGAATTTGTAAATATTTTACAAAGCGAGAATAATAATTATTTTTATTCGAGTTTAGGAAAGGGGCCTGATGGCCGAGTGACTTGTGCTTCGTGCCACAGGCTTCGGGCTCGAGTTCCAGTGATGGCGTGGATGTTTGTAGTGGTTCGAATCCACTTTAAACTGTAGGTCCAGGTCTAAAATGACCATAGGGCGTTGGGTGTAGGGATGAAAACCCCTCCCCTGTAAACAGATAACATCTCCTGTCTCGAAATCTGCCAGTAGACAGACGACCTTGGCCCACCAGGGGGCTGTTGCGCAATTGATGATGAGGAGAGGAGTTTAGGAATGCAATTGAAGTGAGAGTAAAAAAAAAACGGCTTTATCTGCAGAGTCCTTTTAAAATTATTACTTCATTTTTGTATTTATATTTTGATTTTAATTATTATTTTTAATTTTATATTTGTTTTAAGTAAAACCCAATGATGGAATTATGTTAATATAAACATAGGCAACATTTATTCGATGAATTTTATATAGATTTTAAATTTTAAATTTTTAAATTTTAGATCCTCATTTATATTTTATCAACATTAAGTTAAATATGTTGTAATATTTAGCTAAATTTAATTAAGTTAAATTTGTTGTAATAAGTGGGCAATGCAAGGCCTTTTTGTCAGTTATATTTATTAACTGTATGTTATTAACTTAAAATTTTAGACTTTCTTTTTACACATTTTGTTAAGGTTAAATTCTAACATTTAAGTATAAAAATATTTTATCAATTTTTCGCAATTCTTTATTTACAGTATGAATAGTATTTCTCACAGTTTTATACAGATTATTATTAATGTGCTTCATTAGTTTGTGTATAAGTGGGATGACTTCTTTGGGGATTTTAAGGATTATTCTCCTTTTAAATGATGTTAAAAAAATGTAGTTCTATTTATGTAAGTACATTTTAAGAATCAGGTTCCAAAAAATAATGATATACGAAAACTTTTTAAATAATCTTCTAAAATATTACCAGTTTTAATAAAACCGCTTAAACTAGATTAGTTACCTTACGTTTTTCTAAATATATTCCACTATTTTTAAACACTTCCTACTGAAAAGTGTGTGTGTAACTCATCCTCAGTATCCGGCAGCGCGGGACGGACATCCCATGAGTAGTCTACTCATGGATGGTGGTAAAGGGGGCAGTTTCTGTTGTGATGGAGGACAAGTAGGTAGAAGTCTGTCTTGGCTCCGAGTAAGTAATAACAAAAAGGGAAAACATAAAAAAAAATTACGGAATATTAAAATAATGAGCATAGTTCATTTGAATACTACGCAAAAAAAAAAGCACTGTTTGAATTGATAATCAGAATATTTAATTTTTTTTTTTAATTTTAATTTCTGATTACTGGTTTTTGAGAAATTGAAGTTATGAGGGGTATCTAAAAATTCTTACTGTGGTGGTTCGTATTTAAGTTCACAGCTCAATGTTTCTTGACGTTAGAAGCATCATTATTAAGCATTATAAAATTATTCATGATTATTTTTTTGATGAAATTGTTAAATTATTAATATTATTATTATTTTATTATAATTGTTTTTTTATCAAAATTATTACTTTTACAAAATTAATAATGATTACTTCATCTTCTTCTACTTAATTGACGCAACAGCCCCATGGTGGGCCAAGGCCGGCTGCCTACTGGCAGATATCGAGACAGGAGATTTTTTACGGGGTAGGGTTGTCAGCCCTACGCCCAACGCTCTACAATCATATTAGACCGGGACCTACGGTTTAAAGGGGATTCTAATGATTACTTACGTGTAGTTATATTTAAAACAATAATGATTTTCCAACTGATACTTTCGAATACTGGCCACTTTTTTTCGATGGAATTCGCCACTGCAAAATAAGCAGATATGTTGCAGATTCAGCGTTATCCAGGATGCACTACGAAGGAGCCGTAACACTGCACCTACAGTTTGCCACCACAGTTTTGGAACGAACATCTTCAAAGGGTGGTTGCTTGGAAGTTCACACCTTTCCTCCCTCTTCCTAGACCTAACGGAAACATATTCCGACCTACAGATTTAACATGACCCACTTCGTTTGTCGGGTTCCGAACGAGGATTTTCAAGTTCGGGAGTTCAACGCTCTATGAACTAGGTCACTACAATCCTTTTAATAATAATAGAATAATAATTTTTTTCATTTTCATGCTGTTGATCAAAGGAAGTTTTATGCAATAAGTTCCTACATTAATCGATAATTTTTCATGTATTAATTTTATTCCTACTTTCCTATTATTTTTTGAGGGGCCAAGTCCCTTATATTATGATGTCCTACATGAACTCATGCTAACGATAAGAAAAGTAACTCTTTCTAAGGGTAAAAAAGAATATTTTTAAAGTAGATTTATAATTATATTAGCATTGCAATGACTGATTGTAAAAAGTTGCGCGTTGTATATACGAAAATGTACCAAAGATGGACTCACAAACAAAAAACGGATTTTTTTTTTTTTTAATACATTCAAGATCATTTGATTTAAATTTAAATGCAACAGATTGACTGATAAATTGTTATCAGTGATTTCAAAATAACGAGAATCCATTTCATAAGGAATCGAGCATTGCAGTTTAAAAAGTCAAATGAAAGAATAAATAAATAAATGAAGCGAAGGTTTAACCAACTTTAAAATTGCTTCAAGGAATGCAAATTAAAAAATGAGCTTCCCTTTTCAGTTTCCTGTTTGCATTTCACATAAATTATTCCTGGGGTTTCTTAAATGTATTTAACAATTGTTGTGATTTGGTTGAATTCACATTGTTATTAAAATAAAAAGTGGCAAAATTATCGGAATTCATTGTATAGTGAACGAATTGTTTTCTTTCTAGAAGCTAATGATATAAATCATGCGTTTTGGCTAAAGTAGACCTCACATTAATATTTATTAATTATCTATAATATACAAAGAAAAGGTTTCATAACGAATATTAAAATTATTAGTGTCTGTATTAAATATGTTAAAGATACGAAAATTATTGTGTCTTTAACGTATTTTCTCTTTTAAAAAGTCAGGACAATTATTAAAAAACAATAAAAAAAAATGTATTTAACTTTATCGAATTTCAGACATGGAAAAGACATAGCTCCTACCCCTGCAAAACTCTTTCTCCCACTTACTTTTTCTACATTTATTACAACCCCCCTCCAAAGAGAGAGCACCGTTGTTACAATTTACAAGCCAAAGGTGCCAAATATTTTATTGACTAAAATGCAATTTCAGAGAGAAAAAAATCTATCTAGATGTACTGCATGTTCGGTTTCGAAACTGAGAGAACTCGGTTTCGGAACCTGACTAAAGTAAGACGAACTGAAAGCTCCCGTCTCTCTGCTGAAAATGGGTAAATAAATTTGTTGGCCAGAAAGTTTTTCCATTCTAAGACAAAGGGAGGAGGGTGTAAATCCTTCAAATTCCTCCTCTGGTAGTGTTTGTTTTCATATTGGGCAATGTAGGAATCACAAAGCGGTAAACCTGGGTAATGTTGAATCTGCTACATATATTCCGTTTTAAAAGGTGAATGACCTCAGTTCAAAATGTCAGGCATTTGAAAACAACAACGACATAAAAATAATCTTCCCTGGTAATTCTTTACATAAAATTTATATAAGCACTTGAATTAAAAAAAGTACATAAATAATATTTTTTTTTTTTTTATTTTTCTTAATTATCCTTTTCAGTGAGTTACTTTGTATGTTAATTAATTAATTCAATTTTCATTCGCCTGATAAATATTAATTTCGTTGAGTTATTATTTTTGGAAGTGTAAAACCCTTAATGGATGATATTTGCTATAGAATGTATGTAATTTCCATTAGATTTTGAGAATTTGAAAACAAATACATGCATAAATAACATAGCAGATATAGGAGTGAAAATTCAAAACAGTAACATTGATAATATAAATAAAAAATAAAAATTGATAAAAAAACAGTTAATAATTGATAAATAAATAATAAAAGATAAAGGATAAATAAATAATAAATGATAAATGATAAAAAATAATTTCTAAATAAATATTTTGAATATTTAAAACTTTATTTATTTAAATTAGTTTTTTGAAGTAAAGTTATAAATTTTTAAAGTAGTATAGCAAAAAAAAAGTCTAAATATCTTTAAAAAAAAGTGTGATTTAAAATTCATGGTCCTTCATAGTATGAATAACGCAAAGTGACAGTTTAATGTAGATTTTTTAATTCGAATGAAAAATTTTACTTAACATTTTTCAATATTTAATTGACACGTATATTAATTAAATGTTGAAAAAAAAAATGTTTGAACAAAAATTTTGAAAAAATCAAGAATAAAAATGCTGTTTATTTATTGCATACTATAGAAGCAATAATATTTAAATTTCTTTAACGAACACACTATTTTGGCTATTCCCAGAATGTAATTCAGGTGACACTTGCAAATAAACAAAATATGCGTTACTCATGACTAGGTCAATGTTTTACAGTTGGAAGAGGATTTGGCGACATGATTAACATCTGAAAAATTATTGGATCGTGTTATTTCACTTCAAGTAGAAACTTGGCGCAGTAGTGAATCCCTACAAAGTAGCAACCCTGTCCGCAAGACCGAAAACTAGGTAACCGGACTGAAGTCAAAAGAAAAAACCGGAAAATTGAGTGGGATGTGTGTAGTTACTCGCAGTATCTTCCATAGAAAGAGGGAGAGAGGTATTACTACGGACATAGATGATTTCCTCTCACCTGGTGAATTTTTTTCTTCTTAAGTTTCATCGGTCTAAATGTGGACAGGGGAACGTCCAAGTAAAGAATCTGTGTCAATGGCAATTCAGCTTTTCAATGTCGCTTATTATAGAAAATCGCTTCTAGTTGACTCATCGACGACACAGAATTTTGGTTAGCATTCTTCCCAAACATTTTTTTAGTTATGTTATGTTAGTTTTCGGGTTGTTTTTTAATTCCTCGAGCGGAAAACTTAATTTAAAGTAGTGGGTTAGAATAACATTTTTCCCGATTACTACTAGTATGTCAGTTAGTTTTAGGTAGGTTTGTTTAGCTCTGTGGTTCTTAAACATTTTTGGTTCGGGAACCCTTTTCAAATTTAAAAATTTCACGCACCATCGATGTGCAAAAAAATAGATAACAATATTGTATGGCGCCCATATTTCATTATATAAATATAATAGTGGGCTGAATGGCCGAGTGTCTATCCCTCTAGCTCTCGGTATTCTGGCTCTCGGGTTCGAATCCCGACTGTGCCATGGGTGTTTGTATTGGTTCGGAATCCACTTTAAGCAGCAGGTCCCGGTCTCATATGACCGTAAAGTCACAGAGCCCAATCAGACTTCTTCTCACCCACATCATTCCCAAACTGTAAAGGGGCAACTCAGTTCTAGGCACAGTGGTGTGGTGTAGTAGTAGTATATAAATATAATACACCATCTTTGAAAAATATGTGTAAATAATCATAAGTGCTTAAAAATTGAATAAAAATGACTGTAGTGCTTACAACATTGAAAAAAATTTTTTTTGTTCCAATGCAGCTGGCAAACACTTACACATCTTGGATGCCTTAAGGCAAGCGCTGCACAGGTATTACTCACTTTGCATTACCAAGGGGGCACGTGTAACTTGAAGATACGGACGCGGAGTCACAATGCCCCCGCAACGCTCTACGATCCTATTGGACCCGGACCTACGGTTTAAAGTGGATTCCAAACCACTACAAACATCCATGGCACCGCTGGGACTCGAACCCGAAACCCGTGGTACCGAGCGCTAGAGCGCTAGCCACTCGGCCATTCAGGTCCTAGAAAAAAAAAAATATATATATATATCGTTTATTTTTCTTTATATATATATTTTTTTCTAGGGCCTATATATATATATATACAATATATATATATTATATATATATATATAAAGAAAAATAAACGATTTTAATAACAAAAATATTAATATTAATATATTAAATATATATATATATTGTTAAAATAAAAAAAAAGTTTAAAAGTGTCAATTCTACAAATTCATTTTTCGCGACCCCTGAGTGTCGGGACACCCACTTTAAGAATCACTTGTTTAATTCCTCAAGAACTACAAACTTATGGGAGAACTTCCAAAATAGAAACCAGGATTCAAACCTTATCCATCATATCATTTTGTATAATTTTCATATATTAATACTATTAATTCAAGTAAAGAATTTAATTTGGAGAATGGCATCCCAGGATTTAATAATTATTTAAATATTCATGACAAACAGTATATCGATTCGATGCTCATATTAATGGATTGTCTAAGAATGAGCAATAATTTTATTTATTGGCACAACAATTGAAGTTTAATAAACAGTTTTCATTAAATTTATTTCAACATTTTGCAAGTTCACATTGTATTAATTAAGGTGTATTTTTCGGGCAAAAGGATTGCTATATAAATTTAGCAACGGTTACTTGAGTTTCTGAAAAGTGATGCTTAAAAAAAAAATAATAAAAAATTATCACATTTTAACGTATCATTGGATACGTTAAAAAATAGAAAAAGTTTTTGCATTTACAAAGTGTTTTTTACTATTTTAAAAGTGTGGTGGTTTGAATAACTTAAAAGATATCCTTAATTTTCGAAATTTTCAAGAACATTCTTGCAATTCTTCAAAATAATCTATATTTGAAATAAAACATGGTATGGCGGGCAGATAACAAACCAACCGAAACCCGCACTTTGTGCATCCCTGGTAAGTTGTAATGCGTAAAGGAATTACAAATAGATTTGCGAGGAATTTAATTGATAAAGACCACAAAGAAAGAGAACGACAGACCTATACAACGGTTAGCTATAATAGATCTATAATAGTTCTACAACACTATAAATAACTATAATAGTTCTATAATGCCTTATACTTCAGAGATAATGAATTGCAAGAAAATATATCATTGGAAAAAAATCATCATCTAAAAGAATCCATTCATCATCATCCATTAAATCATCCATTCATTTAAAAGAATGTCGCATTATTCATGATCGCTCATCTCATGTCCTAATAGTAACGCATGCTGCTAGCATGCAAGGCTCAGGTTCAAATCTGCCTTGAGGGGGCAGAAATTGGGGCAGTTACCCCTAAAAGTTCTTTCCAGAAGGCTGTTCGTAGCACACATTATTTGAGCACCAGGTTCACCGATGTTTAAAAAAAAAAAAAAAAAAACTACCCATGAGTATTTTTTAATGAACTTAATGTACCTGCATACATAGATATGTTAAATAAGGACTAACTTATTCTGCTTTTGTTTACAAATCTATATATGAAGTTACATAAAGAAAAGAGTGTTAATGTCTATATAGTACCCTGTATAAAAAAAAAAATTCGTTTGGGGTAGAAATTCATTATAGATTTGTAAACAAAAGCAGAATTATATATATATATATATATATATATATAGGGGAGAGAGATTCAATAAAATGGAACTATTTTATTTTTTGAAAGTTTTAAGCACAGCTTTTTGCAAAAGTGACGGTCTGGAGCAAGTAGTCAGGATTCGATAGAATGATCCAACTCTCGACTTGTAAAAGGATAATAATTTTTTTTTTTTTTTTTCAAAATTCTGAAAATTAATGTTAAAATTAAATGTTATAAGATTTATGCATATACACATAAGATTTAATGTACTACAAATATAATATCTTTATGCTTAAAATATACAATTTCCTTTTACTTGTCTTCAGATATTCTATCATATTTTGGCACCTGTAATTTTGGATATCTTTTAAGGGAATTAAGGATATCTTTTAAGTTATTCAAAATACTACATCTTTAAAATAGCAAAAAAAAATACTTTGTTTATGCAAAAACTTTTTTTAAATATACGAGTTCAATAAAAGTCATTACATTTATTTTACCAATTGTCTAAATCCATTAGTAAAGATAATAGTTTACAAAATTATGGTAAAAGTCAAGAGTCGAAAATTTTTTTAGACAACTCCCCACCCCTAGTTTTTAGAAAGGACGTAAATATTTCAGTCAAGTTTAATAAAATAAATAAATAAATAAAGAGCCTTTAAGTATATTAAAAAAGAAAATCAGAAATTTCTTTTTATAATTCGACTTAAACGCAGTTGTTTAAGGTTCACATCAATACATCCTTTCCTACATTACATAATTTTATGAACCATTTTATTATACAATTGTGGAATAAAATGGTACAATTTATAACAACCCCTTTTATTATTACAGATCTTCGTATTTCCTGAACAGTTATAGTTTTATCTTAAACACAAGAATTTACAGAATTATGAAAAAAAGTATTACTATGTATACTGCTTAACTATTACTTATTTAAATTCAAAAGCGAATTATATATATATATATACTTCTTAGTAACGAGTTTATTAAACATGTTTTTACTAGCAGAATATTAATATTCTTTCAACTCAATAGATGCTACTTAAATTTTGTGAATTAAAAAGGAATTAAAGCTTAAGATGAAAAAAAAAGTTAGTATTAAAATATAACTACTTTTTCTAATAATTACTTATCTAATCATAATGCAGTTATTGTTATATAATATTAAAGTTTAGCAACTTGTTTATGTATGATTAGATTATCTTTTAATGTTTTATTAAATAATAATTTGTTTATACTATAATTAGAGCTTAATAATTAGCTTATATCTTTACAAATAAAATAAAACAATTTTTTTTAGCATAATTAGTTTATATTTTTACAAATAATTTTTCTGCAAGGGGATCCTATTTCTTTTGATAAAAGTATGTGGAAGCTAGGTTTGTATTGATTAGAAAGGCTATTTAAAAAATAACTTAAAAATAAAAAAAAAAATTTAACTATAAAAATAAACTTATAAACTATAAAAATAAGTTTCTGTAATTTCCAAGACTTGAAACTACTACCAGGAAACTAACTCATCGTTTCGAATACGAATCATCTTCAGCAGAAAATACTTTGCCATTTTTTCTTTCTTGTTCTGTTATTGTGTTTTTGGTATGCAACAACTTCAACAGAGTTATTCCATTCAGAACTATTTGAAAGAACAGGGGCTTTTATTTAAAAATATCAATTGGTTATTTATTAACATTTTATTTAAGGATGAAAACCATTTATCTTATAAAGGCACTGAAATGAATTTTTTTTTTTTTTCTTTGTAAAAATTGCTTTTGAAAATCTTGCTTTATGACAGCATTTGTTCTGTTCTGAATTTACATTTAAAATATTATCAATCAATGTAGTTTTCATAGAGCAACAAAATAAATAGAGCGTAACCACTTTTAAGCTATTATAATGAGCCAGTTCTATTTTTAGTAAATTTATATTGCACTTAAAGAATTTCTGTGAGGTATGGTTAATATGATCACAAAAATTGTAGATGAACTATCGCACTTAAGAATTTTGTAAGCTGTACACGTTTTCTCAAATAAATAGAAGGTGTTAAGACATATCTTTAGACGCTATGCACTCAAAGACAATGTGAACTTATACTGTTAAATGTTATTATTTATAACTCATTGTTTATTACATTATTGTTTTCGCTCTCCTTAATTGCGAGTAGACAGATATTTTCTTAACAAATTATCTGGTTAACAATAAAAGAATAGTTGATGTTTCTTTGTTGATTAGAAAGAAATGAAATCATTAATCAATTGAAATGAAATCTTTAATTAATTAAAACGTAAAACAATAAATCATTCTTGTAAAGGAGAACAATTATTGAAAAAATGTAAAAACAATTTGTAAAATTTGGTACTTATTATTTTGGCAATACTTGCTTGAAGTTTAGTAGCGAGTCTGAGATTCTTTGTATACTGTATGAATCATTTCTAGTTGTTACTTAATCCCCCTCCCCCTCTGCATTCCAAGGGCACGTCGACCTCAGTTTAGGGAAACCATATAAATGCAACACAAAAAAAATATGCAATGAATTTTACTGGTTTCCCTAAATATGAACTTTTAATCACTAGTTTATATAATCTACCAGCCTCTGAAACAAATTAAGGAGTTGGCCTTCATCACTTTCCGATGAAACTTCCTGTGAAACGATACTTTGAGAATAATATTGACACAAAAAATGAAAGAAGTTTCTTTAATTACTACAAACAGAAAAAAAAAAAAAGGAACAGTTCTCATCTATTCTTTTAAAAATGAGCTAAGTAGTCAATAATAAAAAAGAACGAAAGCTCTATTGTCCTTAAATGTAAGGCAATTGGAATGCATCGCTTGAACTTCCTCAATTTCTTAATTACTCAAGTTCACAGGAAACAATGCTAACTCTGCTAATTTCAGTTCAACGCTGTATCCCCGGTGCATTTAACTAAAACTTGAACATGACAGCTCTAAAAAAGAAGAACCGAAGAGAATCAGAATGGGAGAAAAAAAAAAAAAAAAAAAAAATATGCTCATCCCTCGTAGCATCGAAATGTAACCGCAAACATTCTTAGAATCAGTCAAGGGTAACGTTACATTTGTTAAAGATGGCATAAGTGAAGCGAAGACGAACACCAAAAACATCGAAGCTCTAGTTGCGACGGCCTCTATAGGAAGTAGCCTAAACTCGAGATTAGAAATAAGAAAATTAACTGCAACTGCCGAAGTTCAAGTTGAATGGACTCTCAGTTTCGTTTTACTGTTTAATCATAGCTTTATCAAGGAAGTTAGAACAGTGGTCAAAAATAAATTGAAATCTGGGATCATTGAAGGAAATATTAAAATAATTATGATTTGTACGACTCAAAAAAATATCACTTAGGGAGGTCCCAGAATTTTTCTTAAAAACTTCCAGGAAAAATGATCGTAATTTATATCTTTAAACTTTCAGGTATAAAAACAAAATCTGATAAAATTAACATAAACAAGTTTTTAAAAAATTGCTGACTGTGTTATTTGTCATCAGATGATAATTTCATATGGTCATATTTTATTCATATAAAGGCTGTCACTGAATTATCAAAAATAATTATGACTTGCTTTGCTAAAATGGTTAGATGATGAATGTTAGGCATAAATGCTTAATTTGAAGTTTTATATATCTATACAACTCCGGTCAACTTCAGATGACGAAACGAAAAATTAACAGCTACTTTTAGCAGTGAGCTAGACGTCGACGCTAGATGACGATAGGAATTGGCTACTTTTTTTTTGTCAATATAATTGTATTCATCTTTTTGTATAGTGGGTGGTTTGGTTTTGTCGATCTACGGTCATTTTTTGTACAATTTAGGCTAATCAGACCGGGACCTACAGTTTAACGTGGATTCCGAACCACAAACAAATACCCATGCTTCCAACAGGTTGCTAACCTGAAGCCTGTGGTACCAAAGGCCAGAGCGCTAGGCAACTGGCCATCAGGCCGATTTTGTATAGTGAAGGTTATTAGCAATTGATTTCAAAAGGCAGTTTTAACAACAAATATTTTCTAAAATTAATATCGATTTTAATATGAAATTTTAAGAAAATAAGCAAAATCAAAATGCGCTTTTTAACTATTTTATTGAATAAGAAAATTTAATTTTCTGCAGATGAAAAAAAAAAAAAAAAAATTAGTTCAAATGTTGGATACAAAAAATTTAACACAAAAATATAACATTTCTCTTGGTAAGTATCTCGAGAAATATATTCTATGTTACAATTCAAATTAATGCTGTTGGTTGTATAGTATTCATGTACATAACTTAATCACACATTAAAGAGTGAAGAAGTATTGAATTTGACGGTTTAAATTATTCGTTAATTTATATTAGCATCAATGGTTAACACCGTTAACGAAAATCAACAGTTTTTCTCATCTCTAGTCTGCACCTTAATGAAGATGTCATAATGCACGTATGCATTCCTCTATTAATATTCTTCTGTTAAGGATATTTTCAAGAAAAATTTAATTATATTTGTTCATTTCAGGAAAAACGAAAATATATTATGTAAATAATCTGTCTTAATTTTAAATTTGTCTAATACTTTTAATTAATTGTTTCCATTACATTGTCAGGGAGGTTCCAAAATAAGTACAATCACAAGCAAATTTTACAAGAAACTTGAACCTAAAAACATTATATAGAAATAATTGTAAAATATCTAATTATTTCTCTTGCAAAATCATTCCTTGACTTTTGGACTTTAATTGTAAGGAATTTATTAATGTAAAGATACATTATCGTTAATGTTATAACAAAATATCTACGAAGTTTTAATTTATCTGAATCTCCCTAACATCTATCGAACATGTAGGGGACATTTATGCCTTAAAAAACGCGGATATTATCTGGTTTATTTGATGTCTATCTATCTATCTGCTTTATTAAACCTTCATGGTGAGATCTCCATTTAGCTATACATCTCCTTCTTAGATCTACATATCATATCTTTTTCTTATACCTGTATTCTAAAATGTACTATTTTCATTTATTTCATAAACGTGAAGTTTATTCTATATGTCTTCTATTAATTTTCTGATATAAAAATTTATTTTCTCCAAGTGAATTTAGCTTAAAACTGTTATATATTATTCTATATATCGTATTATTTTTTTATGATAATTCGGTTAGTTTTTCAAATTAGTGAAAAATATTTATATGTCTCTTATTTTTTCAATAAACCAAACTCAAAAATGTTTATTAACTACAGATTGAAAATATTTTTTTAATTCAAAAGTGGCATATCTAAATTTTTATAAGCAGCAGAAAAAACAAATATGTGTTTTTAAATTAATAGCTTACCAAAATATTATGTTATTAATTTTAACCATGCGTTACAGAAAAGCTGCCATATTTCAAGTTAAGATATTTATAAATTAAATTAAAAAATTTATTCTGTAAAATGTAGTAAAGAGAACATCTTTATATTATTCGCTAATAAAAGAAACGAATGCATAGTGTCAATATGTAGCAGGTTCCAATAAACTGGTACTGGTTCATTAGGTTGCAAATTAAACGCAAATATGACTGATACGCAAATGATAGCACTTAACTAATGAGTTTAAAAAACTGAAAAAAAAAAAATGGTTGGATGAAGCGTTTTCAAAATTCTAAGATATAGTTACAGCAAGAATCAATAACAAGATAAAAAAAAATTGCACATTATTCGTATGGTTGTTAGAGAAGCATCATTAGCAAAGGCTCACCGTAGTTCGCGGTTGAATAACCGACAAAAAAAAAAAAAAAAAGAAACTAATGTGAAATTTGGAATCGAATCCAGTCTACCTGCATTTCTACGGTATCTTTTAACCTGGGGGAGTTCTGGGTTTAGACAAAAATAGCATTTGGTTTTTTTGATGGATTCTGTACTACTGGGTCAGAATTAAAGAGCGTTTTTTATATGAATGAGGCAATGAAAGAAGAAGTAATAAAATAGCAAACACCGTATATTTTATTTCGAGATAGATTTAGCATTTGAATTTGATTTAGAAAGTGTATAATTTTTTTGTTTTGTTTTTAAAAACACCTGCATCATGAATGCAATCTAAAAATGTAACTTGGACATTTTCGATAACGCTATGTTGCTGTTTTCGAATGATCAGCACTTTGACCTGAGATCATCTAGAACAGTAGATGTGTAACAGATTAAGCGTTACCCACGTTAGACCACGAGAGAGGACATAACACTACAGCCAAATTTTGTCATTATAATTTCGAATGAGGGCCTGATGGCCGAGTGTCTAGCGCTCTGGCTCTCGGTACCACAGGTACCGGGTTCAAATCCCGGCGTTGCCCGGCGTTTAAACCGTAGGTCCCGGTCCTAACAAGATCGTAGAACACTGCGGGGGCATTGTTACTCTGCGTCCGTGGCTTATCTTCAAGTTACACGCGCCCCCTGAGTAATGCAAAGTGAGTAACGTCTGTGCAGCCCTTATGGCATAAAAAGATCACGGTCTATTTGCCAGCTGCATTAGGGGAAAAAAAAAGAAATTCGAATGAACCCTTCCAAGAGTGGTATCCTCCTCCTTTAAGAACGCAAGGGAAGAATATTCATCAGGCTTACAGATTTATAGCACCTATCTTCTTTATAGACACACAAATTTTCGATTCGGCTTAGAACCCGGCTATTTTAAAAACGCAACGTGCCATTAACCACGCCTCTTTTGCCTACTTCCAAATTATATTTATAAAATTAAAAAAAATATTGAAATGAATAAAATACTCTTCCGTATTTATAACGTGAGCTCATATTATTAATTGTATCAATGCATTCAAATTTAAAGATTGTCATCTCGAATAACTACAAGAACTGTTGGTTGTTCAAGATGGATCCAATGACTAGATAAGGAATGTATTGCATGGATAATATATATAGATGGATTTACATAAAGCATACATGAAAGTTAGAAATTAATGAAAAAATATTAATTCCGAAGTTTAATAAATAAATGTTCGTTTTTTTTTTTTTTTTTTCGTTTTGTTTATTATCGTGTAAACTCATAAAATATAAATATATTCTGAAGTGATTGAACTATTATAAAAACTATTTATGCCCCTCCTTTTTTTCTTTTCCGCTTGTAAAAATAAAACTATAAAGTAAAATGTAAATTTTTATTTTATAGATAGCCATTAAAAAAAAAACCATAATATTCCATTAAGTGTTTCCGGCCAAAATAATCTACATTTTCTGGTAGTACTTTCATTTAAAAATCAGGCATCTATATTATTGTTATACATGAATTCGGTAACCGTTATAGTAATTTTTATAACGAAGTATAGCCAAATTAACTGTTCTCCAGAGAACTTTACAACAAATTTATATCTGGCCTTTGGTAAAACAGGATTCAGGTTCGAATACTGGCAGTGGCATGGAAGTTAGCTGTTCGGAATCTATTTTAAACTGTAGGTCTCAGATCTCAGTCTCGTATGCAGAAAATGACTGTAGAGCAAGAAACCAAATCAAACCACTACAAATTTATAAAGAATCCTCAGATTACATATTGCAAAAAAAAAATTAAGAAGGATAGTTTAGTTCTATATATATTTTAGATTGGCTTCAAAACTATTTAGAAGCCCTTTTATATAAATAACTTTACTTTATTTAATGAATATTTTGTATAATTTAAGGAAATAATACTTAAAAAAATGATAATGATGAAAAATGTAATACATGATGCTTTTTACCAACATAGGTTCATAGTGGTTCGAACGGTTAAACATGGACATAAATATATTTGGTTGCATTTGACTAAATATTAAAAGTAAAATAAACAAGCTGCAATTTTGCAAAAAAAAAAAAAAAAAAAAATCCCGCATAACAGGAAAGAAATTGAAATGTTATTGAAATTTATTAAATGAAATGGATTTTCCTTATACAAGAATTAGTAAGTTTCAACACATAACATCCGCAATGATGACTAGGATTTATGCAAACTGATAACATGGATTTTCGTATTATACATTTTTGCTACAATGTAAACGTAATCCTAGAATTCTAATAGAATAACCCCTTATTGTATCGCTCATGTAGGGATACAAACAGAAAGATATAATCTTCTTTATCTAGATTGTATTTTTTTTTTAAATTATTTTCCTAAAAAATACGCGATATATCAGAATGCGCAAAATAACGAGGAACATTTGTGCTAACTTATCAGTGTATTTACCGATTAATCAATAGACTAGGTCAATCACTTGGCTTTGTCATTTGTCAAAGAAAGACTAGTTCGTTCCTTATGCTTGACAACACCCTTCCGTATGTCGTTAAGGCGTTTTGGATGTCTCACCTTCTCTCTGACCCGGAACTCTTCCGACAGGTCTCTAGCACAGAAAAAAGCCATCAACCCCCAGAAATTCAAACACGCAAAGCAAAAAAGGGAAAAACACACTCAGTGTGGTATTCCGTTTAATTAAAAGTCATATCACGAAGAAATTCTTCTTTCTCTCTTTACTTAAATCGATTTGACAAAATGAATCTTTATGGATCTGCATGCATATAAAAGATGGGATCAATTGAAGATTTGCTTCGGAATCGCAGTAATCAAAAAAATCGGATAAAATAAAAAATATAAAATTTTAACCATTTAAGGTCAAAGTGTCGGAGAGATATACCTACCCATGTTACGTACATTTATTCCATGTTAATAATGCTTTGTCGAACTAGTGACCCATTGGTAACGTGCGCAGTTTGGTGGTTGGTAGCATATGTTGCAGTCACTGTTTTCAGAAATGAGAAGACTGATGGGATTGTGACAACTTGCATAAGGGTCTCTCATTGACGGTTGGGAATTTTCCAAAGTTTTCTCCAATATGACACCAAAATTAACTTTTTTTCACTTACCCTTGATGTGGTATACATAAATGGAATACAAGGCCCAGCTATTAAAAAAAAAAAAAAAAAAAAACATTTTTGTAAAAAAATTTTATGTACACTTCGATTCACAAATGCGGGACATTTTTCCTAAAAGTTCTTCCAGAAGACAATGCAATTTTTTTTCATTTATCCTTGATGAGCTGTCGATGGTATACATAAGTGGAATATAAGGCCCAGCGTTTAAAAAAAAAATTTTTTTATGTACACTTCGATTCACAAGTCTTAATTTAATTAACAGTGAATTCGTTTTTTTTTAAATATAACTTTACGGACTAACTTTATTTTATCCTTTGATTTGCCTACGTTTTGCTGCCGTTTTGCTTCTATTTAAATTCAAATAACATTTTCATTTTCAACATTTCACAACGTCATTTTTGTGTTTAGATTAATCGCATTAACAAGTAGCCTTTGAATAGTCACCTAATGGCAGTATTTGAATTTTCATGTTTCTTAGTAATCAATAATTTATTTCAATAGTTTTCATCTATATTTTTATCAGGCAAAATACTACAATTCAACTAATAATTTATAATATAATAAAATACAACATAATAAGAAGAACAATTTTAAAGTCAATTTAGGAGTACAAGTATGACAGCATTTTATACTAAACATCCGGGATTGCACTAGAAATTCCTAGATTTATCAAGAGTTCTATCCAGGATTTGAAAAACAAGATTAATTAAAATTAGAATTATTTTTATTTAAATGTAAGATTTATTGTATACCCACACTTATGTTGTGTGTATACCCTCACTTATGTGGTGGTCTTTCTTAGGCATTTATTAATCTATTTGATTGAAGACAAAATTTTAACATGCTCCGAAATCAATAAAAGATTTTAATAAGTTAAACTGTATTTATTTTTTCAAATAGAAATGGAAATACGCAGTTAGTGCGGAAAAGAATACATTGGATTTAATTTAAGAGGATTTTTTTCTTCGTTTGTCATAAAAAGTATCATGATTGATTATACACTATACGGTAAACCGATTCACAAACAATTTTATTATGTAATAATCTTTTGCGAGATTCTCACAATGGAAAAAAAAAAAAGCAAAGAAAGGTATCTTAAAGCTTTTTGTGGTGAAGGGCATTAAAGGAATAAAACCTAATTTCTTATTAATCTTGGAAAAATCTTTGAGGACACTTCGTATCTGATTTATTTGTCAATATTTCAATGAATTATATGTAATGCCATATCTTTTTATACTTAATTCATGAGTAAAAATTTAATTTAAATATGTTTTTTTTACACATTATTAATTTAACATTTTGTTCATGGATTTAAACATTTGTCATTTCAAATTTTATTGGAAAACTAAATAAAATACCTGCGATTTTTTTTTTTTTAATGTTGAAAAGATAATAATAATTTTTTTCCATAATTTATACTTGACTTGACGTAGCTTTGCGATTTATGCTCTCCGATTGATGGTTTTATCTCAAATTAACCAATTGTGATTAAAAGGAAAAAATGTAATAATTCTGACTCACAAACTCACAAGACATGGACCACTTCTGAAATATATATAACGGACAAAATCCTCTCTTGTTTATATTATTTGTCTTGATTTGTCTAGACTTGATGTGTGCTTTGAGATTACCATATTGTTTGTCTCACACTGGGAAAAAAATGGAAACTAACAAGATCAAGATTAAATTTAAAACGAAGTAAAATAACTGAAATCTACCATAAAACAACTTAACAAGATATTAAAAAAAAAAAAAAAAACACTGTAAACAAAAAAAAAAAAAAAATCGATCACCATTTTTATTTCTTATTTACACGTCGTTACCTCTGGTTTTTGTGCAATTTTTTCGAACTGGAAAAACTTTTTCATGCAGATAACCGAATTTCTTTTTTTTTCGTGTAATCCTCCGTAATTTCGTGGCAAATCTTTTAACTACTTGAGCGAACTCGAGTGATTGAATCTGGGTCAAAGAATCTTCTGTACGACGGCCGCGACCTTGAAGTCCCCATAGGTTTCCGCTGATTAGATTTAACCTCTTCAGGAAACGTTGGAGTTAAAAAGATTTCTGCAGATGTAAATTACATTGTTTTAAAAGGGTGTCTTAATGTAGAATTCATTGGATCTGAACATCTTATCGGGAAAAGGTCAAGGGTGGATCTCGAAACTAATTTCATTATTCTTTTTCAACAATAGAATTTTTAAATTTTGCTGTGCCCTTGTCTTGACCTGAATTAAGCTGATTTTAATGATTTTCTTTGAAATAACAGTTGTTAATTCTGATCATATCCTTTGGAATTCAGTTAGTTTATTAAATGGTGACCTACATTCTCCATTTTGTTAAAGCAAGCTTAATTTTCAAGTGTTAAAACTGCGATTTATGAGAGGAATTTTTTAATATCAATTTTCATATTTGCCGCTGTACAAAAATGTATTTTTACTTTTGAACAAATAATATATAAAAAAAAAAAAAAAATTTTAAAGTCAATTCCTACTTTTTTTTCACTCTATTGCAGAAAGTCCTTTATAAATAATTTTAATTCCTTTATTTAAGTTTATCTGGCGCCATCTATTGGTGGATACATGCAACTTAAATCTAAAAAAAAGCTAAAATTAATTAATTAAATTTAATTACTGAATTAATATTTGAAAAAACTGTATTAACATTCAGTGACATCCACTACAAGTTCAAAAAAGAAATGTATTTGAACTTGAGTGGATGAATAAAAAGTATTTTATTAATGATTGAAAATTTGTACAAGATATATATATAGGAGAGTGTGAGCTAATAGAAGGAATTGAAAAATACAATCCTAAAATGCCAATATTTTCCATCTTGCAAGCTCCTTATCATTCAGATTTAAGAACATTATGGATGTGTTGTTTCATAGGCTATAAAATTATGAGATCAAATTTTAAATGCCAATGTTTTCTAGCATATAAGAGACAATTTTAAAAATAGTCTGTAAATTACATATATCTTAGTATGCCGTATATTCGCGTTTAATATCATTGAGACCTCACCATGGCCTAATAATAATACGAGCAAGCTAGAGGGTGAGTAGTTGCTGGCTCGATTTTTGCTGCCTGTATGCACCGCTTTCGGGAATGAGGAGATTCGGTGGAGATTATGAAGCGTGTGTTAGCATCTGGCATTGACAATAATGGACTATCTGGCTTGGTTTTCTCTCTTAAAACAAGCAAATGTGCAAATGTTTCAAGCAGTTACCCTAGAACAAGGATTTACGAACTTCTGATGTCCATAGGCCACATGCAGTCACTGTAACCTATTTGCGGGCCGCACTGAGAAAAGAAAGTTACAAACAAATACGTAATATTACAATTTAATGTGCTTAAGCATTAGGTTCACTGCTTCCAAACTAGCATGTTGTTAACGAAAGTTCTAATATCTTAATTTGCAAAAATTAGAATAATTTTCTAATATTTAAATATTTAATTATTTATTGAACTTGTCGGAGCTTCTGATATATAAATTTGAAAATCTGTTTGTTCGTCCTTTATTCCTTCACAATTTTCAAACTGAGTTTTCAAATTTGGCTCGTACATAGACTATAGGCTGCATAAAAGTACTTGGTTACTTTAAAACTTACAAATTTCCCCTCTTCCTCATTGTCAATGCATTTCTATGGAAATTTCAATAGACATTTTATCCAAATGCAAATGGTGCACGTGATATATCAAGATTTTAAATTTTAAAACGTTTTAGGGAAAAAAAAAAAAATAGATAGTAATAGCTAAGCATTAAAGCAATTATACATTAGTTTGTGAAAGTTAAATTCGTATTCTACACACCAAATGGAAAAGCAAAAATATTGTGTATCTGAAAAGGATTGTCTGAAATTTTAAGTAATTGCACACTGTGTGGCAACAATATGTGCTGATTATGAAAATGTGTGCTAAAGGTCATAGGAAATAAATACAAATATTAAAAACTGTTAGTCTATTTAATTCAGACTAATCGGTTGTTTACTGAACAGCCGATACAGCCGCTTCGTATGTGAATGTGAATTAAATATTTACAGAGCAGTTTAATTGAAACTAATTATTATTTTTTTTTTTACTTGACACTGAAGTAAACAAACCCATTTTTGAATTTTGTAATTGTTAAATTTTGGTATCTTTTTTATCCTTATTGTATCACTTCTTTTCAGATGAGACCGGGAAATACAATATAATACCGCTAGCCAAATCGTACTCTGCGTTTTAATCATCAAAATCTAAAAGTCTTAAAAATTATCTATCAAATGATTTTTTGTTTTTGAAGTTAAAATCGATATATAAGGCAGGCCACTAAAAAAAGGAAAATTATTCTGTGGTGTGTGTGCATCTCTGGATCAGTTAAATTGAATCGATATTTTACAAAATTTCATCTGTAATTTAAAACATCAGAGAATATAACACTGTGTTCAAAAATTACAATTTTCAATTTAAAATTGCCGGGGCTTATGGAAATTCAATTTTTTTCTTTGTTAGGTTGCTGGGCACTGTCCTCGACATCTATGTGAAAATTGACGTCAAAATATTCATTAGTGTTTGAATTACGCTTGGCTTTGTGAGACGCTAAAACTGATTACGGCGATTATTGAAATGTCTGAATTAATTGAGCAAAGAACTTTCATTAAATTTTGTTTGCGGAAACGTATAGAATGTTGCAGAAGGCATTCGGTGGGCATTCCTATATCGGAAAGAAATGCTTAGAAGTTGTATAAACAGTTCAAAGAAGGCAAAGAACGTGTTGAAGACGCAAAGCCCTCTGGTCGACCATAAACCTCAACCGACGAAGTTCACGTCCAAAAATTAAAGACTTGGTGCTTGAAAACCGTCGATTTACAATTAGAGACCTTGCTGATGATGCTGAAATTTCAAAAGATCGGTCAATTCCATTTTAAAAGATGTTTTAGGCCTCAAACGCGTCAAATCTCGATTTGTACCGAAAACACTGAATGCGCCAGCTCACACTGTATTGATTCTTCGTGACTCTTTCGCCAAAAATGAAACCCATATCGTTCCACAACCACCGTATTCACACCGTGCGACTTCTGGCTATTCGCTAAACTCAAAAGACCACTCCGGGGACACCGCTTTGAGTCGATTGAAGAGATTCAACGTGAATCGGCGCGCGGTTTGAAGGCCAACCCTGCCGATGACTTTTTAGCATGCATTGAGGATTGGAAAAAAGCTGGCATAAGTGCATTGTGTCCCGGGGAGGGGGATTACTTTGAAGGCGATGAAATAAATCTGAAAGAAGAAATAAAGAGTTTTTGAAAAAAAAAATTGATCTTACTTTTGGGGCACAGTAGTAATATAGTTCAGTGATGGTCACTTATTAGACCAATTTGTTTATTCTGCTTAGCGCAAAAGCTACTTTGTTGAGAGAATGTTTTATTTTAATGTGCTACACATGTTTTCGATGATCCAATGAAATTTGGTAATCAATTTTTCAAACAAATATTAGTTGATGACTAACGTCTTGAGAAAGGGTAGGAAAACAATAATGTTACGTCGAAACCCAGGTCCCCCTGCATAGGGGAGGTCAACGCCCTATGTCCAGAAAAACATCCTGTCTGTGGGGGTGTCTGGCAGGGGGTGAGGTGACGGGAGAGAGAGAAAGAATGTAAGAAAGGGAGTTGAACAGCGGTGACCAAAGAGAAAGGTCGTGTGGCTAGTCCATCTTCGAGTTTGATGGTTGCCTAAATAAAGGAGATTAATTAATTACAGTCCACTTTCATTTATTCGTGTGTGTGTCGAATATTATTTGAGTTTATTTTCGTGTTAGTGAGCTATCGAACATTTTGGTCCAGTCACGAGGAGACGGATTAGTTGAGCATTGAGGTAGAGTTATCCATTGGATTTCCACGAATCGTTGGCTGTATTCTACCATGAGTTCGGTAGGTGAAGTTTAATAATTCTAATGTGTTGGACATTTAGCTTGATTTAGTATATAATGTTGAATTAAAGTGTTTAGTTTGACAGGTTTTGTTAAGTTCTGCAGTGCATTATTTTAGTGAATTTAAGTGAATAAACAATGTCTGTTCTTTAAATCTAAAGAAGGATGAGCTAAAAGAGGTAGCGGAAGAGATGGGCTTAACCATTCCAGACAATGCTAGAAAAATAGATTTGATCAACCTAATTGAATCCAGTGATGTATATAAAAACAAGATTGAAATAGTGCGCAATCTTGTAGTGAAATAAAATTAGAATTAGAGAAAGAAAAATTCGAGAGGGACAAACGAGTACGTGAAATAAAATTAGAGATAGAGAACATTCAGTTGGCCAAACTTGAAAAAGAGTTGGAACTTGAGAAAGGGAAAAGGGATTCAGCTAAAACTTCCCAAATTAGCTATAATAAAGGAGTGAGTGATGACTCTTTGTCTTCCTCAACTGAAGATGAGTCATAGCCCAATAGTTTAGATTCTTCAACTTCTAATAAAAAAATGTTAATCCATTATCAGTTGTGAAGCCAACATCAAGCATGTGTAATCTTACTCCCCGACCATTTTCCAATGCTTATAATTCAAGTAAACCTGCGTCAAATACTTCTGCACAGCAAAACAGTGCAAAAACTGACAATGTTCCAGAAAAAGATGTTTCTAACAAAGTCAGTACAAAAGAGAACTTGAACGAATCTAAGAAATCAAGTGATTCAAACAGCAACACTTCACTAAACTCAAACCTCTCATATTCCTTCAACAACATCATCTGTATTAGAAGCAAGTAAAGAGAAACCTAAATCTATTGAGTCTCGCAGTGTAAAACCTGTAGTTCCTTCTAAGCCTGCATTACCTGTAAAGCCTATGATTTCTAATCAACCACGTACTTTTGTGAAAAAAATGATGTTGAGGAGAGTGATATGGAAAATTCAAATCTTATTCTTGAGAATACTGTGTTCGGCTTTGTGGTGTCTGGGTGCAGCACCACAGGAAATGTAAATAGAGAACATTGTGGACTATCCACAGATAAAGTTGATTTTCCATTGAGGAAAATTTGCCCAGTAGAAGGGTTTGAGAAACTGAAATTAACAGGTGATAGTGAAAATTCTATATGCGAGAAAATAATTGAGGAAAAAGTACCAGATGCTACTCATGCAACTCATCATGGCGTTTATCGGCCTGAGAAATTACCAGTATTTAATTGTTCCTCAAAGACCATGAATGGAGCTACTATCAATGGATCAGAGATAAGAGTGGACCCATCCTGAGGTGGTGGAATTAAACGAGGAGACCGTGGTGATGGAGAAGTCCGTGGCAGTAAAGATGGTGGCTATTCCAGTGGAGATAAAAGAGGAGACTGTGGAGGAGGAGAATGCCGTGGAGTCAGAGGAGGTGGTTTCCGTTATGGAGGAGATAGAGGGAGCAAATATGATAAACCATCATTTGGAGGTGGTGGAGTCTACAGGAGTTCAAGTTACAGGAGCCGTTCAACTATGGGGCCGTCGAAGAAACAGAGGTGGCTGGTAAGGGAATATGCCCTGAACAGCAAATGCCATTGCCGAACCTCAACTGATCGTGTGAGAGTATAACATCTGTTACAGTTGGTGTTTAATATGCTTCAATGGTCTTCAACGTTTTAATTTTGAGAATTCATCAACTTCTTTTGTGAATGTGCCTTGAAGCTTAAGACATCTAAGTAGTTTATTGCAGTGATTCGAAATCAGTGATTCAACTCTGATGAGACTTTCGTGCTCATCAGAGTTGCTACAATTCATTGATTGTCATCTGATTTCCAGTGATACCACATTAGGTGAGACCAGAGTTCCTGGCTGGAGAAAAGTATCCTGATCAACCGATCCAGATCCTTGATAAACAGGACGAGAACTTTTCTGAACTGAGTGATCCAGTGTTGGTGAGAACAAATTGTTTATGAAACAAGTGACTGAAATTTCATGAACTATTTATTGAGTTTAAGTAATAATTATATAAAAGTTTAAGTATTTAAGTTACATATTTAGATTTATTAGAAATACCAAGTGTTTGTCATTTAAATTAAATTATTCAATTGATAATTTATTTATATTGATAATTTATATATATTATTATTGTTTAATTATTCATGTATGATAGAAACTAATATTGCTGAGATATTTCTGGTAAAAATCTATTCAACAGAAAAGGTTTTCCTGTGAGATCAAAAGTCTATTGAAAGATAAGAAAGTTATGTCAAAGAGTAAATTAAAATCTTTCAATTCCTTTTTAGATTTAGATGGAATCTTAAGAGTAGGTGGACGTTTGAGTAATGCGGAATGTAGTTTTGATAAAAAACACCCTATAGTTTTACCTAAAAATCATGCATTTACTGAGATGTTAATTTCTTATTACCATATAAAATATTTTCATGTAGGATTATCTACTCTTTTTGTGTCATGTACGTGAGAAATTCTGCCCTATAGGTGGAAAATCTATTTGCAGAAAAATAGTGCATAAATGTGTTATTTGTTTAAAGTAAAACCTATAGTGTCAACACAACTAATGGGTAGTTTACCAAAAGCTAGAGTCACCTTGAATTATCCATTTAATGTTTCAGGAGTAGATTTCTGTGGACCATTTTTTGGTTAAAATTGGTAAACAAAGAAAGAGTATTGTGTGTAAAATGTATGTATGTTTATTTGTTTGTTTTGTATTTAAGGCAGTACATATTGAGATTGTTTCTGATTTATCATCCGAATCCTTTATAGCTGCTTTAAAAGATTTATTGCACGTAGAGGCAAATGTGCTAAATTATACTCTGATAATGCAAAGAATTTTGTAGGTGCGAACAGAGAAATTCAAAAGTTTCATGAGTTAGTTATTAATCCTGATATTAAGTTATCTTCATATTTATGTGAAGAAGGTATTGAATGGCAATTTATTCCCCCTCGAGCCCCAAATTTTGGTGGTCTCTGGGAAGTGGCCATTAAATCGTTTAAGTTTCATTTTAGAAGAGTAGTTAAAGGTGCTAGTTTAAATTATGAAGAGTTTTTAACTGTATGTATACAAACTGAAGCAATTTTGAATTCTAGACCATTGAGTCCAATTTCTAATAATAGTGAAAAACTTCGAAGTTTTAACTCCAGCCCATTTTTGATTAATCGATCAATGAATGCTATTTTAGAGCCTAATTTAATTTTAAATCAATTAAATTAGGCTCTAAAATAACGTTAAATAAAAAAAGATAATAATCTTAATAGGTGGCAAAGGGTAAAATAGTTCAATTAGTGTGGAAAAATGGCACCGTAGCTATTTAAGTGAATTACAACAAAGAAAAACATGGGTCTTTGAAAAGACAATGTAAACATTGGTGATTTAGTGCTATTGGTTGATGATAATTTACCTACTTACAAATGGTCTCTAGGCAGAATAATTGATATTTATTATGGTGTTGATAATAAAATCAGAGTACTTAATATAAAAACCCAGAGTGGAATTTTTAAGAGACCAGCATCAAAAGTGTGTGTTTTGCCTATGCCAGAGTAATTTCCTTTAGAGTGCTTTTATTTATATTCATGGTATTATGTTTGTAATTTGTTTAAATTTAGTACAATGTATACATATATATATATTCCTTTTTTTCAATGACTTATTATATGTTTAGAATGGTTAATTTTGTATGTTAGAATGATTTATTGTATATTATTGAATGTTTAGTAAACATGTCATTGGGTGGCGGTATGTTACGTCGAAACCCAGGTCCCCCTGCATAGGGGAGGTCAACGCCCTATGTCCAGAAAAACATCCTGTCTGGGGGTGTCTGGCAGGGGGTGAGGTGACGGGAGAGAGAGAAAGAATGTAAGAAAAAGGGAGTTGAACAACGGTGACCAAAGAGAAAGGTCGTGTGGCTAGTCCATCTTCGAGTTTGATGGCTGCCTAAATAAAGGAGATTAATTAATTACAGTCCACTTTCATTTATTCGTGTGTGTGTCGAATATTATTTGAGTTTATTTTCGTGTTAGTGAGCTATCGAACAAATAATAATAATAATAATAATAATAAAAAAGACAGACTAGTTTGGGACCCATAACAAGACCAGCACCTTATTGAGCAAAATTTATAACTCTTATCTGTAAAAAATTGTAAACATTTTTTTTAATGTTTTAAGTATAAAGTTATTAATATAATTAATAGATTTATACTTCATTTAAATAATTACTTAAATAATTTAAATTTATACACTAATTTTTATTTTATAAGTTTGTAAAAAAAGTTCTATCCATTTTTCCGATTGAAGTAAAACTGAAAAATTTTGCCAAAAATATATTTATTTAATCATCAACACAGTCACCATTATTTTCAATGACATCTCCTTATCAGTTTTCGATGCTTTTTTTATAAAATTCATCTGGTTTTGCCTTGAAAAAAATAATCATATTTTTGTAAAAATAGACTGGTTGTACAATTTTAGAAAAAGTACTACATCTTTACTAGTAGGTGATAGGGACTGCACTTCAAAAATCTTGAAAGTTAGCGACATCGACTTTGTAATTAAGAATGTTACAAGTAATGTTCAAATAACGTTAAAAAATGTCATACAAACGTACAACAAACATGTGTAGGAATTTAATAGGAAGGTCGAACATTGACTCTGCAAGAAAATAACAAGTGGTGTGATAAAGTGAGATGATTATATGTCATAAAATTAACAAGTATTTTTTTAATGTACCTCTGATTGAAAAATCGTATCCTTTTAGAATAGATAAATTTTAATTCAAAGTCCATCTAAATACAGAGAGTCTGTAACTTCCACTTGAAATATTTATACGGTACACCGAAGATTTAGTTATGTTAATATTCATCTGATAGAACACATGAGCAGAAATAATATTGTTAAAGGTATTGAGAAGTTATCTTCTAAGCCTGAGGTAATGCATGTAAAATTGCAATGTTTGTAAAATTGCGAAATTGACAAAAGTGTCTTTAAATAAGAATTATGTTCAAAAAGATGTGCAACTAGAGTACAAGAAAAAAGGAGTTTGGTTTCTCCCGTTACATCTTCGCGGCCTGAGGGCCAATTGGCTAGCGCTCTGGCCTTTGGTGCTTCAGGTTCGAATCCTGGCAGTGGTATGGATGTTTGTTAGTGGTTCGGAATTCACGTTAAACTGTAGATCCCGGTCTAATTAGCCTAAAGTATGCACAAAAAATGACATTACAGCGACAAACCAAACCTGTTAAATCTTTTATGTGGGAAAAAGCATTTTTTTGTCTGTTATTGATGATTGCTCGCTTAAAGTAAAGGAATTTATAATAAAGAGTAAAACTGAAGTTTTCTTTTTTTTTTAGAGGTATTTAGCTAAAGTAGAATGGGTAACTAATTGTAAATTGAAGTGTTTAAGAAGAGATAATGGCTACAGTTTATATATAAACTGTTGGAAGATTTTCTTAGTAAGTTAAAACTCTTAAACAAGGACTCTATCCAATCACTATGTCTTGTGTACCCATTTTCACTTCTCAAAAATAATTTAAATAATTGTTTTTTAGAGAAAGTAGAGACGAGATTGGAATCAAAGAAACACATTGCAAAATTTTTTCGAAAAACCACAGAATTCTATCGAGAAGAAATTATGTTAACATGTGGTCCGATCCCAACATATCTCAAAAGATTTAACCTCAAAAAGAAGATGATTTCCGTTCCTGTGGAGAAACTGGAGAACCATTCCACTATGTAACTACTTGCCCTCTTAGAGAATTGGCTTCTTAAAATCCCTTATCAACTTTTTTATATTCAATGGCACATAAATATAATTTACAACTCATAAACCAGATGGAAAATCATCAAAAAAAAAATTAACATTTAATCCTCCCAAGAAATCCTTACTCCTGAAATACAAATTGAACTCTCTGCGCCCATTCTATGGCTCTCAACAAAATTATTTCCTTTTTCATAGAAAGAAAAGCCGTCATATATTTTGTATCCCATGCCATACTTTTTTCACAGAATTATCACCATTATTTATTCCTTCTGCATTGTATACTTCTCTTCTCACTTATGCTTATGTTAGTTACTATAGCTTATTTGTTTTTGTATTGTAACTCATTGTACTAATACATTTCTGTAATTGTTAGTTTTTCTTTATATTTTTCTACCCTCACCTTTTTAACTAGTAAGGGGCTACATAGCTCTGGGTACAGGGATGAGGTGTGGGGTAAAGTAAAAGGTATCAAACATAAATGAACGTCCACTTATATTGCTCTCAAGCAAAATCTTCACAAATAAATTAAATTGGATTGCAATGGACTGAGTACAAGCTATGCTTCAAGACAGTGACTTTTAACCTCAATTTTGGACTGAAGCTCTCGTTACATTTGTACACATTGGAAATAGGTGGGAGCCTAAATTAACAGAAGTTAACTCCAATCGAGATTTGGAGTCACAAACCTTCAGTAAGACACCTTAAAATTTTCGGATCACTTGTATTTATCATTTATTTAGATGTACATACAGTAATTACCTTCTTATTGATAAGGAGATCTGTGATTCCCCCATTGAACATTTTTGTAGTCAGCAATTCTGCGTATTATGTTATCCTACATTATTTAATTATTTACTGAGAATTTTCTTTGTATATTTCTAGAAAAAAAACGTCTTCTGTTCTACACTATGTTCTGTAAAAATTTCATTAATTTCAAATAAACAGTTTTCATGTTATCTACTTTTCATTTTATTACCTAACTTTTGGGCAAGAGTGTATAAAGAAACACAATCGAATAATCGATTCAGGAAATTATTTCATTCATTTGTGCATTCCACGAATTAATCTTTTCAGAAAAATAGGGTAAGATGTAGCAACTCTTCAAGATGATGACGAAATAGTAAAAAAAAATAATAATAACTAATTTATATATTGAAAAAGAATATTTACACAATGCCGGTCAGTAAAAATTCTGTGAACTTTAAAGAATTAAAGTAATGCTGCGCATAAATCATGTTACCATTAGTATTTGAAAATTTTATATAGCAGATTAAGAAAAAGCTCACATGATGTGATAATTCCAAATTTTTTTAGCGCTTTGGATCAATTGCATACAAGTGTCTCCTTCTATAAATTAGTTGAAGAGTTATAACAAAAATCAAAAAGAAAATTTAATTTATGTTATATGTTATGAATGGCAACAATCTGACTTGTACGTTTTGTTTAGGATAAATATTGCGCTTTGGTTTCTCTCTTTGGATTAAACCGTAGGTACTATAGTTACTATTTGTATACAATGAATAATTACGATTTTATGAATTGTCATTGGAAATCGTAAACTTGTACCAATATTTAAGCTGCATTTATTACGATTCTAGAAGAAAATTTAATGTTTCTAATTAACTAGGTTTATAAATACATATAATTGTCTGTGTGCTTGAATAATAAATTTAATCTGTCTATCTTTCTGGTTAATTGTTTCGAGGACCGTTCTCTTTATATCTTTGCCATTTTTTGTATTTAATTAATAAATTTTATTTTAATATTACAGCTGTTATTCCAAAGCGTTTTTTTTTTTTTTTCTTTTTTTTGTTAATATGCATTTTCTAAAAACATTTATAAATAAAATTTATTATTGCTCCTTCACAGTCAAATGCAGTTATTTTCTAATTCCATATTAATTGTAATTCCCCTACTAATAAATTGTGAAATATTCCTCATGTTAATTTATCAAAAAATTATACTTTTGGCTAATGTTAGTATATTTTTTTAATCATAACTTTGATGATTAAGTAACCTATTTTTATGTAAATTAATTTTCTCTGTTAAATATATGAAAATTAAAGTAAGATCTTTTATTTCAGACATTTATTGCAAAGAAATATAAAGGTTTTGATACCAATAACTCGCAGAAGTGAATTTATCTCATTACAATACCATGTAAAACATCCTTGATACTACTAGATTTTTCTCATTCAAAAAGTTGAAAGATTACTCTTCCTGTAAGTTCAAATGCACTTTATAGTTTAAGTGGGATTATTATAATTTGAAATTAAATGTATATATATTATGGTGTAATTTGATGTATATTTATGTATCAATAATAAATGAAAATACATAAATTAATATAATTGCTAATTTATGTATTTTATTTATTTAATTTTATTAGTGTTTAAAATTTAATATGTACTAAGAAAGTTTTTAATATAAATTATAAAATTCAAAATTCATGTAAAATTTCATTGTTTACAATTCTAATAAAATGCTGCAACTTAATTTTATATAAAGGATTGTGTGTTTAACAAAGGCTCTAGTTAGAAAAAATATATAATTATTTACATATTATTTATGTATGTAATTTATATTGTAGCTTTGTAAATGCAAAATAAGCCATAAATTTGTACAATAAACACAGACAATATCAATAGGTGTCATATAACAAGTTTTTTAATAAGTTGTGGCTACAATGTTAGAAATTAATTTACAGTAATAATGTATGAAAAATGTTTAAAACAGTCAAAAAAAATTTTATTGAGTTACTTTTAAGTGAGAAACATAAATTTTAAATTATACAATCAATTTTTAGACAAACTAATTTCTTTTCTTCATATTTTTCTATGAAAATTTTTGTGTATGTTAGTAATTTCTGACCTGTATCATGCATGCTTTTAAAAATATAATTATAAATGGAAAAAACATCTGTTACATTACTATGAAATTCTGCAGGTCCATTAGCACTTCAACTATGCTGATAATTGATAACTAACAATAAATATTTGCTACAGGTTATCAGAATTTTAGGATTGTATTTTAAATTTATTTCAATTACGAAAACAAATAATCGAATTTTGTAAATGACGGATATATAAAAAATACATTAATGTTTCCTTTAGTATTTTTAATATGTGTATTTTTAAAAGAATGTGTGAATGTTCCCTTTAATTCAGTAATAAAAAAAAAAAAAAAAAAAAATTTGTTTCTTCATGAAATATTCTTAAAAAATTGCTTTTTTAATGTATAGCTACAATTAATTTTTTTTATTAAAACTAAATTGTTCTAACTTTTAAAACAAAGGTCAAACTTTTAAGGAAAATAAATATATTTTATTATGTATCAATAATACATAGTGTTTTTATTTTATTTCTTTTTCCAAAATGATTTCTTAAAATAGATTTATCAATATGCAAGAATAGAAAAGAACTCTTTTTTATTTTTTTATTAAAGGTCATTATTCAATTCTTGCAATATGTAGCAAAGAATTAAGCATTTATATACTATTATCATTGCAAATATCTTTTTAGTATTTACTAATTAAGGATATTATAGGTAATGTGTCTGTGTATAATCTATTTTCTGTCTACTTGCTTATGATCAGTATTAGCTAGTTCTCTTTTCTTTTGTTTTTCTAATTTGTCTCTCTTTTATAAAATAAAAAAAGAGAGGGGCTGTTATAAGAATTTTTGGTACTTACGTATTAACGGTACCTTGGCGACAGACTTGGCGGTTTTAATTGTCGCCAATCTAACAGCAACTAAGGTCACCAAACCAATAGAATAAATTGGTGCCACTTAAAAACCGCCAAATCTGTAGCTGCGGTTGGCGCGTGTGCTCTTTTATTGGCGCAACTGTCGCCAAGGTACCGTTATACGTAAAGTACCGAATTTTTTATATTTCTCAATTTATATTGCTTCTGAAATCAAATTTCCATTAGATACAGTGAGGGATGTATTCTTTTCACAAGAAAAATAAGAATTAAACATAAAAAAAAAAATGGGAAGAGGGAGACTATAATTAAAAAAATTAATTATAAAAAGATCTTTAAAAATGTCAATTTTATCATGTGTCTATCAAATGGGGAAGTATTTAAGTTTATGGTTATATCTATAATACAACTTTATTATTATTATGGTATCTGCTATATGTATGAAAACTTTATCTTAATGTCTTTGTGAGACATGAATTTAACAATAATATTTCTAAAAATTAAAAGAGTAGACCAAAAATTATTTTGATATAATCAAGATCAACCTCTGAATAAACTATGGCTTGAATTCCAGATATATGCTGCTTACTATTCTGCTATTCAGTGATTAAAAAGAAGTGTGTTTATGGACAGGCACTATTACCTATAGACTGAGATAAACAATTTTGATGCTGCTTTTTTATTAAATTATTACTGTGATATTAATTGAAAATGAATGAAATATTTTTAATATATTTGTTTATTCAAAGTAAAAATGGAATTTATTTTAAAACCATCATTATTCATGAAATTTAATTCTATCTTGCAGTGGAAATAAACTGTTCGCAATGATTTGTACAAATAAATTTGAAACATTCCCTTTTGTATTCCTATGAATTTATGGCTTAAAAATTTCAGATTAATTTATTATAAACCATTTTTCTAGAAAGTCAAGACAGATACACAGAATTGCACAGGCTGCATGTAATCACTCTTAATTTGGCCATGGGCTACACACAAAACTCTTAAATATATATTAAATTATTTCTATATATATAATAAAAAAAAGAAGCAAGGAAGGAATTTGATGCTTGATATTACATTAATTTAATAAATATTATATTTGATTCAATAGTTCTAATAAAACCAAAAAAAAAAAAAAAGATTAATCCAATGATTTTAATTACTGATTTATTCAAAATTCATACCTAAACATGTTTATTCAAAAATGTGTGTTCATCCAAACAGGCTTGCACATTTTAATTCCTTATTTAGCAACAGACACATCTATTTTGTTCTAATTTTAAAATGGAACATATTATGATAATAAATTTAGGGAGATAAATAAATTAGATAAGGATCCTATGCTAGCACATTGTTGACAAAAGATCTGATATTCTAATCTACAATGATGAAAATGGGTGTGATAAATCTATTGGCCAGAATGTTTTCCTGTGGATTCAAATAACAAGATGGAGGAAGTTACCATCCATGGTTCTGTATGTTCAAAGTTACAGTGACACTACTTCATCACATTATTTATTTCTCTAAAGTTGTAAAGGAAATCTCAGCTCTAGCACAGTGGTGTGTAGTAGTAGAATTTACAATGAAATTAACATGGAATAAAAATATTTTTCTTTTATTTAAATTATTATTTTTATTAAGTTACAGTTGGATCATTTTTCCAGTTTTAGTGTTTTCATAAAAATCTGAGAATCTTTAAAAATTACCAATTATACTTTAAAAAAATGTACATATAATGAGGCAGGCTGGAAGAAAAGCATTGACAGATTGCAGACTGTGCATCCCTTGTCTTGACATTTCTATAGCAGTGATTTATTATTATATATGTATTCATTATTTGGAAATATTCAATGAAAGAGAAAACAATTTGTTATTTAATCTCATCAAGCAGATGAACTTAATTTTATTAGTGCGACATAAATAATGATATTTTAAATTGTGTCAGAATAATTCTGCAAGTTATAAAAACCTTGTTTGATATATATATATATATATATATATATATATATATATATGGTGTTTAAAAATTAAAATACAAAATTATTTCTAAACTGCTTTCTGTTAATTTGTTAGATATTTTCCTGGCTTTAGTAAAATATAATAAAAGCAGCAATTGTAGCAAAGTAGTAAAGCATATCTATTGATTTAATAATAGCAGTTAAAAATGGGATTTAACATGCTTTGGTGTGTTTCTATTAGCTGAACTCATTTCTTTACAAATCATTGCAAAGAATTTTCATATTTTGGCATTTGTTTTATAAATTTTAAATTATATAATTACAGAAATGAAATGATGAATAGTCTCTTCTTAGGAAGAAGGAAACTGTTTTCATGTCTCTTCTCCACATTGGGTTATATGCAGTTTATGTCAATAAATTATTTTTTTAATTAAAGAGAACATAGCAGATAAAAAGTTGTAATATTTTTGCTGGGAAGCATACAGAAGTGCATATTGAAAGATGCCATGCATTAACATTTCACTGTCAGCAATTAATACAATTTAATGAACCTGAAAATCAGATTTCACATATAGACAATTGAGTGCTTATGAGGTAATGTCGAATGGCATAATAAACTATATTTGGCTGCGGGTCATCAACATTTAAATTCATACTTGATGAAATTTATGTGATGCCTATTTTGCTCAATATTGGAAATATTTTCAGTAATTCGGAAAGAAAGTTATTTCAAGGCTGCTATATAAATTTCCTTTTTTTTTTTTTTTTTTTATGTTTTATATTCAATATTGTAATTTTATTTTTATTTGGCATTTATGTTTCTGTTATTCTTATTGGAATCTATTATTATTATCATTCATATTTCTTTCATTTCATTTTTGATGTTGTGTAATTTTTACTGTACTAAGATATTGGCTTTTTATTTTGATTGCTATTGTGATTAATGTTAATTTGACTTTTATCAGTGGCAATAATTTAGAAACATTTTTATTTGAAAAAAAAAAAAAAAAAGTTCTGCCCAATTGAAAAGTACCATATCTTGTTAAATATATATTATAATTGTGTTAGTTATTTCCCTTGCTTTAGTAACCACAATAACAATTATATATATTGGTAAACAAAAACAGTTAAAAGTGTGACTGAACTATAATATTTTTTTATTTCTGAATAACAGTTAATTTTCTCATAAATTTCAACATTTCTGTAGTTTGTTATATTTGAAATAGCATTCTATTTCTTGATGGTAAATATATGAATGTAAAAGAATTTAATATACACTACCCGACGTAAAAAATGCAACACCATAAAGATGAATATCAGAACATATCGTAAGATAAAAGAAAGATGCATATCAGTACCCTCAGAGGCATATTGAAGGGTCGACGATATATTAATGAGGTACTGCTACTTTTACATTCAGTGGCTGCAAAATGGTATTTTCCAGTACGGTAATGTAAGACCTCACATAGGCATTCATCAGCAAACAGATCTTGCAGCATATGCAATTGTTTTCTTGGCTTGCAATGTCTCCTGAATTCTCACCAATCGAATATATCTGAAATGCGATTGACCATCGTTTTGTCTCCTCTGACCCAGCCTCAATTGGAGGATGAACTGTGGAAGAGATTGAGAGCATAGGGGTTCTGTCAATCATCCGCATGCTAATTGAATCTGCCCCTCGTAGGTTTACTGCTTGCATTGCTGTGAGAGATGTTTCTACTTCCTACTGATCACCCAGCATATCACGAAATAAAATTATCTTCTTTTAAATAGTATCACTTATTTACAAATGCATTCTCTGTCTGTGTATCTACACTGGTGTGCAAAACTTAAGCAACAGGTGGGCTATTTGCCATAACTCATCGAGAAATCATCCGAGAGACATGACATTCAGAAATGAGGGAGAGTATTATGTACGTAAAGGATGACGGAAGCATCTACGCTGAAAAAGGAATACAATGCATACGGTATGGAATCAAACAAAAACAAGCTTTATTGAGCGCATAGTATCATGATTTATGATTGTCTATCCAAGAGGAAGAACAAGCGGATGTTCCTTAATATGGGATATGCCCTCCCCCTCACTACAATGGTTGCTTCGCACCATCTCCACATACTTAGAACCAGCTGGTGCAACATTTCTTGCGGTAGGAGTGCCCCTTCCTCAATCAGCATCTGTTTGAATTGTTGGGTGTTCTCCGAAGGATGTAAGCGTGCTGCAATGCGTCTCCCCCAAAGCATCCCACACATGTACGCTGGCCAATCCATTCGAGTGATATCTTCACTTTCCAGCAGCTCCTCAACAGCAAGAGTCCGATGTGGCCGTGCATTGTCATCCATAAAAATGAAGTCTGGGCCAATGGCAAGTACCTCCCCACAATAGCTATCCCCGGTTACAGACCCTCTGTCGAAAACGTGGAGCTCAGTTCGCCCGTTCAGCAAAATGCCTCCCCAGACAAGAACTCCAGAACCACCATAACGGTGTCTTTCCTTGAGGTTACTGGGATAAAACCGGGGTCCTGACCTCTCCAAATCAAGACGCGTCGAGAATCGCTTCTGGTACAGAATCGACTCCATTAATCAGTTGTCCAGTTTTTGTGCTCTCTGTACCACTGTAAACGGTGGCCAACTTTCAACGGGAGGTAGCGTTCAGGACGGCGGGCGAATAGGCCCACTTTTGTGAAGGCGTCTGGCCACAGTAAACCGCGATAATTGTCGCCCCGTTGCTGTACAGAGTTGCTGAGCAATGGCGCTTGCTGACTGCTGTCTGCCTCTTTTCACCTGCAGGACGATATATCGGTCATCCCCTGCAGTTGTCTTCCTCGAGCGGCCACCACCAACCTTTCTAACAGCTGTACCTGTGGTTTAGAACGCTTTCAAGCGCACGAAACGACACTTTTGTTGGTTCCGAACTCTGCAACTATACTGGTGACAGTACGCCACTCCTCCAGCTTTCCTATCATTCTTCTACGTGGGAAGTCGTCCAGGTGATTTCTTCTAGCCATATTTCACGAACTGACTCACTGGCACTTGCAGCGAATATGTTGAATTGCGTCTCCGTCCTTCCTTTTATTCTACTGTTGAGCTGTGCGCGCCGACATCACGCGTTTTGCGTACGCTCACGTCACCTCCGACGTTTTGTTCCTGATATTTGCATACGCATGACGTTTCTACTGATTTACGTGTTCATTGTACTGATCTCCAGACCTCCTTTTCTGCAATTTCATGGCTATCTGCTAAATTTTTACATTGTTGCTTAAGTTTTGCACACCAGTGTATTTTCATTGCATTGTACTCACTCTTTTATAGTGTTGCATTTTCTATGTCATTCAGTGTATTTACAAATAATTCAGATTTAATTCCCTTCACTTGCTTAGTTTACTATTTTAGTACCATTTGTATGAAAAATTTTAGTTCATTTTTATCATTTGTTCATATTTTGTAATTACTTTTTTGTATTAATATATATTTGTTATCTTTGTAGATTAAATTAAATAAAATGTGTTTTCATGGCAGATAGTTTACAAATTTTTGTTACATTAATTCCAATTATTTGCACACATATTATCTAAAAGTATTTTTTTTGTTGTTGTTGTTGTTTCTTTAAATGATTATGTATGTCCAATGTAGAAAAGTACTTTCTGACTGTGAATGAGATATTTTAATATTTTTAGGGAACTTCTTTTGCTGTATTTTTATTCTCTATGCTATTTACAAAAATATTTTTCATTAGGAACTAAGTAAAATCAATATATTATTATTTTGTGACTAATTGTAGATTTTGTTTTTAGGTAGCATATTTATTCTAGTCATGGATAATTCAGTCATTGCAAAAAGTGGATGGCTTTCTAGACAAAGTAAGTGCATTTATTTAACAAATTATTTTATTAAATTATAAATGAACGATCAAAAAAACTTTTTAAATATTTTTTTTTACTTACAATCTATCTCTATTTTTTAAATCATGCTTCTGAATATTTTCTATTGTCTCAATGGTTGTACATGTAATTTCAAAAATGTATTGTTATTTCATTATAGTCATTCGGATTATATTACTTAAGGGCTGAGGTGGATTACTTTGTCTCCTTTACTGTCTTATAAAAATAAACTTTTTACTGTATCGGAAAAAACTAGAGTTGTAGAGTAATGTTTAACTTTTAAATGTGTTTCTTACATGCACAAAAATAATTTTAATGAGCTTAAAAGAATTTTATACATTCAAAATTATTTATATCTTATATTTATATTACAAAGTGTCCAAGACATCTGGTGTTTTTTGGAGGATAATAATCTTAAGATTATGGTGCCTACCACAAATTTTATAAATCTTCTGAATTTTTAAAATAAATGAGAGAAATAGCCATGCAAATAGTATTTTTCATGGCTAAAGGAGGAAGGAACAAGCATCAAGCAGCACATTTATTTGTTAAAAATAAATAAATGTGCTGCTTGCTGCTTGTCCTCATCCTGCTATCATAACTATCCCACTCATTTACTTTTTTTTTAAAAACTAACTTAAATTTTCTAATTAAATTACTCTTCAACTTATTAATATATATTCATTGTACTTAAAATTGCACATAATATTGAAAGTATTATATTTTGCATATAACATTATATTTTATATAATGTTATATGCAAAATAAAATATTCTTTTAAATTTTTAGCTTCAATTTTGAAGAAATGGAAAAAAAGTTGGGTTGAGTTGTACAGAGATGGTCATCTAAAATATTATGAAAATGAGTGCAGTCCTAATGCTGAAGATATTATTTTTATGCCTACTGAATGTTTAGCAATAAAAGCTGGTTTACAGGTAATTTACTTTGTTCCATCTATATTACTTTTAAGTATTATTATATACATATTAATTTTTATTAAACTTTTATATTTTATATTAAAAGTTGGATTACTATTGTAATTATTTATTTAATCTGTATTGATGTTATGTGATAAGAATTTAAAAGTTTTTTGTAAACTTTTTATATTACATTGAATCTGTATATTATTCATTACTTTATTGAAATTTAAATAAGATTATATTTTTTAAATTTATTTTATAAAAAGTTGTTTTTACCATTTTTTTTCTATACTTATGCTTTGCTATATATCTAAAACAAAATTTATTTCATTTTATTGTGATATATATAAATTATTATCATTCATAATTGTTTAAAATACTATAGGAGTATTATTAGTTAGAAAACATGTCTAATATTTAATAAAAAATTGTATTAGTACGATTTACCTATTATATGTATCGTTTAGGTAGAAGCTGTCCATCCACCTGAAGGGTATGGAATTCAGAATTTGTTATCCATCATGACATCTACTGGCAAAACTTGGGTATTTTGTGGAGAATCATTAGATGATATGAGGTATGTTTCAGTATAAAAATATTTTTAATTCTTTATGTAGTACTTGTAAGTATTTTGATGAATATTTCACTTAACAAATTTTAATAAAAAGTTAAAGATATCTTTAATTATAAGTTGTTTTTATATATATACTGCTTAATGTATAATCTTTATATGCATTGCTTAATCTGATTGTTACAGTTTTTTTATAAATCTGTTTTAAAATTGTAATTTATTTGAAGTTTAATAAAATGTTTCGGTTTTTTTTTTTTTTATTTGTACATTATTCATTTTTTATGGTATTTGCTGTACTTAATTATGTGTTTTAGCAAATTATATAATCACTGTTTATTATTATCATTTTCAATTAAATTTTCATAAAGTAGTTGGAATTGTTGTATAGCTTAAAAAATTATAAGCTATTATGAATTATCTCTTAGTAATTTATAATGCCTATCCTTCTGTCTTTAATATGGAAATAATTTTAGTTAAAGGGTTAAATTTTCACATACTGTTACAAACATTCATAATTTTAATATTAGATATGATAATATTTGTTTTATGCAAAAAGTCAATAACAACTTCATAATCTGGTATAAACAGCAAAAAGTCTCTTTTGTCAATATTAATTTACTAATTGTCTATGTACTTTCTCACTTATATTTTGATACTTGTTCTTCTAAGCCAGTATCTCAACTACCCTGTTGTTAGTAAAAAGCATCAATTTGTACAGCTCTAAGATAGTAGAATAAACATAAAATTTTAAATCACTTCAAAGAGATTAAATATATTTCGCAATTTTTAGTTTTTGCCATTTTTAAAAGTTTCTAGTTAAATTTGGCACTTGTTTTTTATTTTTGTGGGATGCTGGTTCATGAACTATGCAATATGATAATCACTTTGAGAAAATAGTATTATAATGTTTAGAACAATTCTTTGTATATACAGTGACGGAAAAAAAAAAAAAATCCCGACAAGACAAAATTATTGTAGAGTAATGATTGTATGTAATTCGAACAATGCATTTGTCTAGTTAACATGTTTAATTCATAAAATTTTAAAGATCACAGGCTAATTTAAGATCAAGAAAATGCATTTCAAATTTAAAATGCTGTTACATTAATAGCCGGTGTAACCTCCAGAATTTTGAATGCAAATGTGCATGCATTATGTCATACAGGTGCTGAATGTCATTTTGTGGTATGGAGTTCCATGCTTGTTGTACTTGTTTTGTCAATACTGAGATGGTCAGTGCTGGCTGTGGCTGATGCTGGAGTTGTCTTCCAATGATATCCTATACATGCTCAATTGGAGACAGACCTGGTGATCTCGTAGGCCAAGATAACATGTTGACACTCTGTAGAGCACTTTGCGTTACAACAGCTGTATGAGGGCAAGCGTCATCCTGTTGGAAAACTCCCTTTGAATGCTGTTCATGAATGGCAGCACTGCAGGTTGAATTACCAGACTGACGTACAATTTTTGGGGTCAGTGTGTTTGGGATAACCACGAGAGTGCTCCTGCTGTCGTAGGAAATTGCTCCCCAGGTGTAGGTCCAGGCCGCAGACAGTCTGGTTGCAGGCGTTCCCCTGGCCTTCTGACCAACACACGCCCATCACTGGCACCAAGGCAGAACCTGCTTTCATCCGAAAACACGACAGATCTCTACTCCATCCTCAAAGAGCTCTGTCTTGACACCACTAGTATCGCAAACAGCAATGGCTTGGAGTCAGTGGAATGCACGCCAGTGGGCGCCTGCCTCGGACCTATCCTTGAAGTAACCGATTTCTAAAAGTCCGTTGTGTCACTGTGGTACCAACTGCAGCTCGAATTTCTGCCGCAGGCGCAGTATGATGCGCCACAGCTGTACGCCAAATACGGCTGTCTTCCCTCTCGGTTGTGCCACGTGGCCGCCTGGAACCCGGTCTTCTTGAGGCAGTACCATCCCTTGACCACTGCTCCAACAATCATGCACAGTGGACACATTCGGCCAAGTCTTTCTGCAATATTGCGGAAAGAAAATCCCACCTTCTCGTAGCCCTATTATACGCCCTTGTTCAAAATCGGTGAGCTGTTGATAATGGTTCTTAGTCTTAAAGGCATTCTTGGCTAACATCAACTCAATACGTCAAATTTTAAAGCTCAATAACGCTCACGGACTTAACAGCACGCATTTAAAGCAAACCTGATTTTGCATGTTTCGAGTAGCGCTACACTTATGCAAAAAAGCGAAAATTGAATCGATGTCATCTTTCAGATGTATAAACACGCCTACCAAATTTCGTTTATCTAACACAAGTCTTTCTTGGTGTTGGGATTTTTTTTTTTCTGTCAGTGTATTAGTATTGAATAACATCTTTTTAAAAGGATGTTTTTTGTTTTTTGTTTATTATGAAATATAGCGATCTTCACAGTTCTTTTTTTATTACTATGAATTGTTCTAAAATTATGCTTTTATTTTAATGACTTATAAATTAATCCAAATTATCACAAATTTTTTTATATGTGAAAAATTTCATAACAGCCATATTTATTTAGTTCCATTATTATTTTTCATATGGAAATCATATGAAAAATATTAGATTTTTCTTTATTGATTATAAATGAAGAAATGATTTTTCTTTCACTTGGGTAATACTATAATTTGTTTGCCCCTTTCTATTTAAATGACTACTTTATTTGTTTATTAGAAACTCCACTTTGTTTCAAAATGTTAAATACTTATTTCATGTATTTACTATCAGTTTTTCATAATAAAAAATTATCTCGGGAAAATGTTCTGTGTATTTTTTCAATTTTTATAAAATATTTTACTAATATAATTTGCTGATTTTATTTTAGGTGATTATATTAAAACGTCATAAAATTTAGACTTAACCCATATTTAAAAGCAGAATTTAATGATTAAAATTTTGTATTAACCAATAATTTTAACCTTGAAATAATATAAATTTTCCTTGTCAACTAATTTTTTTTTAATTTTCTTTTATTTTTTATTATTGTTTTAATAAAGTTATTTAAATTAAACAAAATAATTTTATTTTATTGACAGGATAAAAATAGACATTATTTATTGGTCTTCATTTTTATGTTTATATGTGTAATTTGATATTTTTCATGTTAATGAATTCTTTAATTTAGGGCTTGGCAGTTAGCGCTAGAACAAGCACGTTTATTTGGAGTAAGTGGATATTTGACTTTTTTGTTAGTTTATTTTACTTCAGAATTGCCGATTAATTTTTCATAATGAATTTTTGAAGTATAATTCTTTAAAAATGTTTCAAAAATGTATTAATAGATGCATCCTCATCTTTCTGGACATCCATCTGCTTATATGCCTGTTTACAACCCTGGTTACTTTCCTGGATATAATGGTGAGTCTTTATTATTTTGTTATTCTAAGTAGGAATTATTTCAATACCATTTCAAAATAATCTTTGCTGCAGGATGTAAGGGTTCATTTGAAATCTTTATAATATTTGATATTGAAATTTTTAAGAAAGTTTACTTATTAGGCTTAAATATCCAAGAAATATTTTCACTAATATGTAAAATTGGGGCCTGAATGGCCGAGTGGCTAGTGCTCTGGCACTCGGTACCACAGGTTTCGGGTTCGAGTCCCGGCGGGCCATGGATGTTTTAGTGGTTCGGAATCCACTTTAAGCCGTAGGTCCCTGTCTCATATGACTGTTGGGCGTAGAGCTGACAACCCTACCCCGTAAAAAAAAAAAAGAAAAACATCTTGTGTCTCGAAATCTGCCAGTAGGTAGACGGCCTTGGCCTACACAGGGCTGTTGCGCCAATGATGATGAACATGTAAAATTAACCAATAGATATGCTCGATCTACAAATGACACCATACATTGAAAAGTTGTAATGATCTGAAATTTTTTTTTATTAAACTTGAATGCAGATTTGTGTATACTTTTACTGCCATTCATTATATTTTTTTACAGTATGTCACTATCTATACCAATTTTTATATGCCATTAACAAAATTTACCATAATGACTTGCATTTTAGTATAAAATTATTTTTTATATTCCATATATACAATTTGAAATAACATTGGATATTTGGTCCAATCTATATTTATTGTTATAAACTTTAAAAAAATATTGTTGCAGCTTTTCAAAGCTGAAAACTGCAAATTTTTAACTTTAAAGATTAAATAGAATTTAAATGATGATTTTTTATAAATATTCATAAAAAACATGCTTATATCTATATGAGGTCCTTTAAATGGACTAATGAAAATTTATATCATGTATAAGCTTTTAAATTTTAAGTGAGGAAATAGATAATGGTTTTACTTTTGCACACATAAAGCAAAGAAAATATCCATGGTCTAATGACACATCCAGTAGAAATTAAAAATATAATAATCCAAATAGTAACTCATTTGGGTTCATAATAAATGTATTATGACAGTAAGATTATACATTTAGCATTCATCTTAATTGAAATAAGTTTCTTGCCGATTTTGAAATATGCAATTATAGATTAAGCAAACATTGTAAAGCAGCTATGGTTATTAAATGAAGTTCAGAAAACTAAAATTACACGCTACATTTTTCATTGAATAATTTTATTTGCAAAAATATCTAGTGGGAACTAAGGTATTTCAAAAAGAGTTGAAATGATTAAATAAATAATTTTCATGTAGGAAGTAATCATCGATATGAAAATTTGTGTTAATCATTATTCACAAAAATAAGTTGTTACATAAAAGCATTCAACCATCAATTTTTCATTCATTTGTAATGATCTAAGATGACTTTATTTCTAAATATTTCCAGAACTTGATAATTATATACCTTATATTTAGGGATTAACGTAGGAATATTTCTTATTTTATTAGAAGTTTAATATATTTTTAATTACATTAAAACTTAGGAATAATTTCTCCTAATATTATTACTGAAATAAAGAAAACCATCTAATATAAAATTTTAGACAAAGCAGGGATAGTTTATACAATTTACTATAGTGTTATTATTTAAGGTGATACTTTTATATTTTCAAGAAAACAAGTAATTTCTACTTTCTACAAATTCATACTATTTGCCTTGAATGTTTAGTCATAGTGTTACTTGATAAGTCGGTGTTTGATTTCCAGAATGTACAACTTCTAGAACTTTGACTTGATGAGAAAATGTGGATGGATTTAAAATTTTTGAGTAAGTTGCATGATCATGTTGTTGGTGGAAAATCCTTGGGGCATTGAAAATTACTGGTTACTTTCACTACTTTCTTGCATGTATTTATTGCTACACTGTTTTGCATGTATTATTTTAGAGCATGTGTTAAAAATATATGATGAATATATAAATAGTAATATATTATATTTTTATTTACATAGTTTATTTTTCTAATCTTTTATGGAAACAATAAAAATTATTCAAATTACAATTATTTAACATTTTTTATAAATTACGATTTTTTTAAACTTAAATACTTAAAAATTTGTTTAAATACAGTTAACTAATAAATTTTATTTATTTCAGAAAGAGAGAGCATAATGGCTTTTTCTCTGATTAAATTTGAATGTTTTAAAACATTACAAATTCAAAAACAAGTGAAAATATTCAGAAAATAATCATAATCAATATCTGATTCCATATGGTGAAATTTACTTTTTTCTGCATGTGCTATCTGTTTTTATAGAATAGCTGTTACCATACATTATTTACTTAACAGATTGCATGTTTGTTTTGATGCCCCTGCTAATCAACATTATCATGCAGTCTTCCATTAATCATGGTTGATTTCATTTTGTGAATTAAAAAATTACAGTTATTTCTGTTTTCAACATTTAGGCGATTCTTCAGTCACACTTTTGCCTCAATATACGTATCCTCATCCTGCCTATTATGGTTATCCTGGACCACAATATAGTGAGTATAAAATTTTTGATATTCTAAATAAATAATTCATTAATAAAAATAAGCAGAATCAATATACATCATTAGAATTGAGAATAATAATTATTTTTTATCAATTTTAACTATTTTAATTTCAATTATGCTATATATGTTAGGCAATATACAAATGTTGCATAAAATATAACAGTTACAGTTGTTGTTATTTAATTAGTTTTTCATATCTTTAAAATTTATCTTGCAAGTTGTATTAAGTGGTTCTGTGAGAGGAAAACTATAAACAAAGTCAACTGTTAGTGTATGGTGTGTATAATTGTTTTTTTATGCATAGAATGGAGCTAGCAAATACAAAATTAATATGAAAAATGTTTTCTACTTATATTTTTTTAAATATGTATTGGATACTATTAATATCTATGAAATATATTTGTAGCCATCTTTTATACAAATGAATTCGTAAAAATAATTTTAAATCAGTCTATTATTAAATCTGACTGTTTAGATATTGTTAAGTTTGAAATGCATTTAGAGTTGATTGTGAGCATGATTGTATTTATTAAATTAAAATTGAAATTTTTTAATGAAATTGAAATTTCTGCAAATTTTCATTTGGCTATGCTATATTCCAAAAAAATCTTATATTTTGAAAAATCAACATTTGATGACGATATTTTAAAAGTTAAATACACATTTCAATGCAATATATTGTGATTATTTGTGCATTTTTATGCGTGCATAATTATCATAAATGTAAAAACTTAATGAAATTATGTGATTTTATATTTTTTGTTATTGTATCTAATTTAATATGTGATAAATTTTAGTATTGAAATTTTCAGTCTCCTTCAATTGTTCTCTTATAACAAAAGCAATTTTTCTCATAGCAACTACTTTATATTCTTTTATTAGTTAAGACATTCAAAGTAAACTTTAATAACTAAATTTTTTAGTCAGGGGAAAAAAAAACCCTTTTTTTTTCTAAAATGCATTCTTAGTAAAGTAGTGTATTACAGTTTTAAATATCATAGTTTCCTGCCTGTAATTTGCAGTATCATATAACCCACGTGCATAATTTTGGGACAAAAATCTATAATACATAGCCAATTTACACTTTATCTTTAACAGCATTTGTTCTGTTTTTATACCTGTGGCATAAAACCAATAATGCCTTTTTTAATTTTAAAGAGCGTTTTTGGTGCCACAATTATATACAAATATTTTATAGATACAAGGTAGTCAGAAAGGAAAAAATGATATGCATTTAAGAGTAAGGTGAAAACATAAGAAGTCATATTTTTGAAGATTTGTGATCCGTCTTTGTTAGATACAAGAAAATCTTGATCAGTATCTAAATAAATTACATTTTTGATTCAGTTAATCACAATTAATAAATATTTAACCTTTTTAAAGCATTTTTTTCTTATTATTATAACTTAATTCCAGATAGTTTTCATCTGCTATCACATACTGATATATGGTGTGTATCACATTGTGTTTTCTTTTTGTAAAAGTTTCGACTACTTTCCATTATTTACAACTGTATGTATCTTTCTTTATGTTTAGAAGACAATTTTTTTCTGTCAGAAACTTCTGTCATTTTTTTTATTATTGAGAAAAAAATATTTTTAGATGGTGGTTTTATAGAACTGATTTTTATGAAACTTCCAAATAAAAAAGTCTACAGATTATAAACTGCACCACAATATTCTAAAGTTTTTAACATATAATCTGGCAATTATATGTCCTATAGAGAAATAAAATTATTGTGTTTGTCGTTAAACAGCTACTAGTGTTAATTTAATTGAAAATACCCCTTAATTTAAGAACCTTGTATTTTTTTGTTAGATGTATTACTTATAGTGCATTAATTACTCTTATAGCAATTTTTGATGATAAAATCAATAAATGGACAAAATCCATAAAAAAATTTTTTAACAACTTCTTCACTAATCATTGACAGCTTGATGACTATTAAAATGAAAGTATAGTGTAGCAAAGTTATAAAATTCTGCCTTTGTAGCAAAGTGATGTTGAGGCTAGTTCTCAATATTGAATTGAGAAAATTTAGAGTAAAGCACTCTTGTTTCAATTTGTGAGTCGCTTTTAAAGAGTACATGTCCATGTGAAGTAGTATCAGTGTTATAGATTGGTTACCTCATTTTAGTTTAATACCCATTATAAATTAGAAAATATTCTGTAAAATATTTTCTATTTTCACCATCTAACAAAGAGAAGAAATGGGCTGATAAACCGTCTGTAACTGATTTGTTTGAAATTCATACCATATGTAAATTATTAATTAAGATTCTGACAAATTAGCATAACCGACTTTTCATGTGGTTTAGTTACAAAGTTGTTAAAGGCACATTCTAGGATCCTAAAATTTATTTGCCAATTCTACACTACAAATTCTACTCTCCACAGTATTTTTTACTTCTTTTTGTCCATTTTAATTTTTACATTATGCTTATTATATTGAGATGTGTATTTTTTATAAAAAAATATTTGTCATCAAATGTTAATTTTTCAAAATGCATGCATTTTTGGAAATTGTGTACTGGGAGCAGCCATAAAGTAATACACTATGAATATGAGGAATATCAAAATTAAATTTATCTTGTACATTGTAGAAAAATAAAATATACATTATATTCAATATATCATGAATTTATGGTTAGTGTTTCTAGACAGGGCAAATTTAATTAGGATGATAAAATGTGTTATAAGCAGAAAAAGTGTTGCAAGAATCAGGTTGATATTAATAGTAACTGCAGTAGAATCAATATATTTGATGATATCTAAGAATAAAAAATTTTGCATTGACAGAAATTTTTGAGTATCTTGATTGGGAAATGAAAATTAAAAATGAGCATTTATGAAAATAGTTCACTTTATTTTTTTTTTTTTTCATAAGCTCATCAACTTTCTCATTCTGCATTATAATGTTCTTCTTTTTTGTTTACTTTACCTTTTTTGTAACATTTTTTCCCTCCAATTCTGTAATTCCTTACAAGTATATTATTCTAAAGAGAATGTTGAGTTTTCTGTACCTATTACAAATAAATTTTTTTTTTTGTTCTTATAGAATGTTTTATTTTTACTGCTACAATCGTGAATATTTCTCAGACATATTTGCATATGAAATAATAAGATTAAACAACAGTGAAAATATGAAGTAAAATAAATTTATAAATGAAAGAAGAAACTATATTAAGATATGTTTTTAATGGAAAATAGTTAATTAATTTTTGTAATTTTGCTTATTACTTATAATGAGTGTAACATAATAATAAATAAAAGAAGAAGAGGGGAGAGAGGGTTGAACTTTCATCCTTTGGATTACTAGATGACTAAAACCACTATGCCATAGGTTCACCAACAATAATAAGCTTTATCAAAATAGAAAAGGTTGAAATATTCAAACTCAATTTTCTGGTAAATTATTGGCCAATTAGCATCCTAGTTCTGATCAACTCGTAGTGTAAATTTCAATTAAATCAGTGAATTACAAGGAGAATACAAACAGCATGTAACCTCTCCTTATAAGTAAGAAATAATATTTAACTTTTAGTCTTTGTCAAAATATAGAAGTTTGTTTCTGGAGATAAATGAAGGTACACTTGTGATCTCATCTTAATAAAGAAATTAATGTTCTTCAAACAATATGTTCTTTTTAATGCTTTCTATGCAGTTCATTACTGATGTCCCCTTTTAAAATGATTTTAACACTCCTTCAATTCAGCTCTTATACAATGCACGGAAACAGAAAATAAATTGTGTATCCAGAGATAGAGAAAATTTTCAGAATTGAGTGATAAGAAAATTAAGGTCTGATGTATAAGATGACAATTTCTGATATTTAAAAAAAAAAAAAAGGGAGGGGGCATCCTATATATATAAATAAGTAAATATTAGATTGATTTATTATCCCTTTAAAACGTTTGACTATTGTAAAAGTACTATTTAAAGAACTAAATATCAATTTCTGATCCCAATATCAGCTGCTTCGATTTTTGAAGTATATTTGTATTTTTTATTGTATTTACTGGGCTTGCTTTTGTGAATAATCTACAGTTCAAGGTTAAGGTTTTAATTCACTATATATGCAGGTTGTCTCTAAAATGTGTAAAAGGGTAAAGGCAGGTAGAGGGAACCGAAATAAGCTGATTTTTTAATGAAATGTATGTGCTTAAATAGCACTTTTTAGGGAAAGAGGGCGTTGTTTATATTGTACTGATGTTAATCATCATTTCTTGTGCAGATTTCAAGCAGTGTGAATTTTGATTTTGCCCCCATGCATTTTATGTCTGGAGCTGTGAAACAAAATATAGCAGCTGTTAAAAGGATATATAGCAAGCAATTTCCAAGGAGACAGCCCCCAAGTTGCCACACATTTGAGCAAATTCATCAAAAGTTGTAAAAAAGTTGGCCCTGTACTTGCAGTCATTATGTGAGCAGGGGGAAGACAGCACAACAATTCTGCGTGTAAGCATGAACTGTAGTACGCACATTTGAGGATAATTCTGCTACAAACACAAGATCTGTTGAGTTTTAGCCATTCAACTGTTTAAAAGAATTTTAAATGAAGGAGAAATGCACCCTATAATTTGCAAAGAGTGCAAGCATTGAATTTCCTGCCTTCCCTGTGGCCATAATTCTCACCTTTGAATGCATGATAGTTCATTTCACCAGGAAAGATTCCCCATTGATGCATTAGACTGTCATTGTGCACAAAAACTTTGCAGGACTAAACATGTCACCTAGTCCTTGAACGCCACACATACTGTATCTTTTTCTACAAGATACCTTGCTGGAACTTCTTTCTGGTGTTTCCCCAGCTGTTTGCATATAAATATAGTTTCAACACAGTGGAGTTAGTCTCTGCTAACTTTCATAGGAGCATCAGAAATTACCTTTGATGCTACTTAGGACCCACATTGAATCAGATGGAGTAGACAAGTTCCTTTTTCTCACCATAATCCACTATATTTGCCACTATGATCACTGTATATGATATGCATGAACTTCTTTTCTGAGGCACATTAAGAACAATGTCTATGAAAGTCCCATTGAGGTCAATAAAAATCTAGTGACTAGACTGTTAATTGTTGCTGAAAATGTGCATGATATGCCTGACATTGCCTGACTATGCCAATTCTTGTATCACTGCTGTGAATCTTGTATGACTGTTGGTGGCCCTCTTTCGGTTATTTATTGTAAAAAGAATAATCATTAAAAACTTTGTTTCTTTTATTATTGTTGTTGTGACTAATCCGCAGTGCCCGGCATCGCCGGATGGACACATTTGGTCCATTTGTGGAAGGAAGGAAACTGGGTAGCTTCTGTTGTGATGAAGCAACCGTAGGTAGCAGTCTAACTTGACTCGCTGAAGTAGGAAAGAAGTGCCTTCCGGGAAGAGGACTTTTAGAGGGAAATATCCCGTATTTGCGTATTGTATGGGAGAAAACCCAGAAAACTCCCCCAGGTAGTATGACTAATGTGGCAAGATGCTGATATCAAAAATGCTATAGAGCCTCCTCGTTTTCGTAACAGTATACAACAGTATATGCCCCAACAGATTTAACATCAGCTCTAATGTTCACCAGAGGCGCACGTTACCACTGAGCCACGAGTCAGTTGTTTCTGTTTATTCGACTTGTCTTTCTCTCTTTGTTGTTTCATTTCTTCCTTATGAACATTTTCACACACTTCCATTACAAAATCTACTTATTTTATTCCTCTCGCCTTTACATTTTTGTCAGACATTTTAGAGACAACCTGTGTGTGTGTTTGTTTTTTTTTTTTTTAACTATTAACTTTTTGTTAAATAGTATACTTTCTTCAGAATGAATATTTGGGACAGTAAGTACAAGAAATTAATTTATGTTACACTCAATCTATTTTTTTACCTTTTAAATAGTTAACTAGTTACACATTTTAATAATTTCTTGTGATAAATATAAATATTTTTTTTATTCTCTTATATTTATACTTTACTATTTTAGTGACTGCAAATCCAGGACAAACTGCATTGGTTTATCACCCAGAAAGGTATCGTCCTGAGGGTGGAGATGTTGCTAATGGTTTGTTAGGAGGAGCTGCTTATGGTTCCCTTATGTGGGGCCCATTATTTTGGTATTAAATGTGTTAAAACTGGATGCCATAAGACTGATATGCATTTTGCCATTTTCAATATGCCTGTTTTGTATTATAGAAACTTATTTAATGTAACAGCTTTAAAATACTTGATAATTTTTTATATTAACAAATATTTAATGTAGAATTTAAGCTAAAATGAAATTGATGGTGACATTTTCAATTATATATGAAAAAATTTTATTTTAAATTTAAACTAAATTGGTATTTTTAATAGTTTACAAATTTAAAAAAGAATTTTTTATTTCTTTTTAGATACTGGTTATTTTGTTAGAAAATGTACAGTTCTGTGTACAACTATTTTTGTATCATGCCTACTAATTAGATTTGAATGTTTTTATTTGAAGTTAAAAGTTCTAATACTATATAGTGTGAATAGTTCAGTAGTTATACATAATAACTGTAATTTTTTGTGACTTTTTAAGTTCACTAAATTGGCTGTAGATAATTTAATGATTTATCATACTATTATATCTTGTTCATGCAACATATAATGGGTTCAATAAATACATTATTTTCGCACCTTAAAGGTTAATATTACTTTTTATTTCTACAAATTTAAAAAAAAATAACATTTCAAAAGAGAAAAAATTGTCTTAAAATTTTGCTAGGTCAACATTAAGAAATATTTTTTAAAATTGTATGTTATAAAGCTGTTTTTTAGTTTGTTATTGTGTTTCTTTTTAGTAAATAATAATGTGTATAAATTTTTAATTAAAAAACTTTTGTATTTTCTGTATTTAAATTTATTCCATCAAAATCCATCAAAATTTAAAGTGCATGTAATTTTAATGCATATTTTAAATTGTGCTTGAAAATAATCTATTTTCTTTTTGTGGTTTGTCCTTTTTTTTTCACGTAGTCATAATTTTGAAATAATTTTTATTGTTGTAATGAAGTTTTTTACGTATATATATATATATATATATGTGTGTGTTAGCAAATTAATATTTCTCATGTAATAAACAGAAATTACAAAATATGACAATATGTCAAGAAAAATACAAAATCTACAAGTCACACACAGACAAAAATAGTCAGTCTGTTTGCTGTCTGTAACAAATATTGTTCTCTGATACATCTAAATTATTTCTGTAATATTTTAGGTATGCTATCTTTTCCTATGTTATACTTGAAGCATGCTTAAGATATAGGATTTTATAATTTTGTTGATATCTAAATATTTTTAATGTTCTTGAATGTGTGTGTGTATATATGTATGTCTAAAATTATGGAAACCTTTTCAGACAAATGCACTTTTGAAATGTTGCATGCTATAGCACTGAAACATTTAAGTATTATATCACTATGAAGGCTATTTAAGTGAGAACAAGCTATGTTGGAATTTATAAACAATTTTTCATTGCAAAAACATTATGTAGACTAAATTATAAAAATAAATTTCTTATTTTCTCTGTTAAAAGCGACTTGCTGCAATTACAGCATGATAATGAATTCCAGTTAATTAAAACAATGAGTTAAGTTTTCCATGAGTTATAGTATTATATTTTGGTTCTTTAGTTGTTTCTATTAATTTGCATTTTATTTTTTCCCTGTTTAACAAGCTTCAGATCCTAATCAGGAGCTTCTCCTTTACTCCATTTAATATTAAGATCAAGACTGTTTGTTACCTGACCAGCATAGCAATACAAATTTATTTTCCCATAAAAAGAAACAGAGCCCTGTTAAAATCTGAAGATCTTATCATCACCAAAGAGATCCAGTGCTGACAGTATTAATTTTGACTCTAATATGTTAATGATATTTTTTCAAATATTTAAATTGGCATTGATCACACCAAATATTTCTGCACTTGTTACTTTTCCTGCAGCACTAAGGTAGAAATTCTCTCATATTTTCTCCTGTCACCTCTAAATATGAATATTTTCATTTTTCTTCACTCCAGAGGACAGTATTTCCTAGTTCTTCTGATTAATTAATATGTTTTTAGATTATTTGAAATTTTTTGCGTTAGAGTATTAACAGTGGCTTTTTCTTAGAATTCTGATTTTTAGCACTATAGTTTGGAATCTGCCTCAAACATTCATGCCATTTATTTAACAATATATTTTGAATATCATTTTAATTTTCACAAATGATTTTCTTCTTTCACTCATACACAATTATTTCAAGTTATTACAAATGCAGTTTAGTTCTTCTTTCATAACTTATGCAATGTAGATTTTTTTATCTTTTCCAGTTTTGTTTTAAATTGTTTGAGTATTTATTGTAATTCAACATTGTAGAAACTCCTCCAGTTATGTTTCAACCAGCTTTTCTTTTAATTTCATTACAAGTGTTTCTTTCAAATAAAATTTTGTATCGCTTTATAGATAATTAGTTAATTAATTTTACTTTGTTATCTAATTAAAATCACAGCTATTTAAATTAACATACAAAAATAACAAGCAAGCTAGTGATAATGAACAATACAGTCAAAAGTTTTACACTTGATTTTTGTAGCTGCACATGAAATCTTACTTCTGCTAATGCACTATTGAATGTATTGTGGGGCATCACAAAATCTGATTGGTTACGAGATTCTAATATTAATCTTTCTTTTTGGTTAGTTTAAATATAAGAAATATCTCTTCCAACATTAAACAGTTATATTTGCTTTCTGCCTTTATTTAGCTATAACTTTTAATATAATAAACTGTGTTAAATAAACTGTGTATTTTGCATAAAATTATCTTTTCAGTTATATATATATATTTATAACATTTTCTTAATTTTGAAATTACTTTCAATTAAGCCTTCAAAAACACACAAAAGGTTGACATAATTTTTGGTTAAAAAATGTATACTTGAAAAATTTGTAAAATCTAAATTTTTATAAGGCCTTTCAATTTTGCATTAAATGTAAGTTTCTTTTTGTTTTAAAATGTAAAGCGCAATAAATACCATTATTTTGATTAAATAAAATAAAATAATTTAATAAGATTCCATGCTTAATATGCATGGAATTTAAGTTGCTTTTCTGCTAATTAAAATGTATCCTTTCAGGCAAGCTATAAGGAGTTTTATTAAAACTGAATTACATATCCATATAATTTTTTTAAATTTTATTTAATTGCGTAGCTTTTAAACTATTAGAATGTCCAGAAAATCTTTTAAACTTTCCAAATTTATTTAGAATGGGACTATATGCATGTATATGGAATTTTAATGCAGCTGTCCAGAAAATGAAAGTATTTGCAGTGTATGATTCTCGCTTTACATTCTTGATTTAATTATTGTGCATTTAAATATACAATAATTAGATCCTGAGCAATTACGGACAGTCTTTCCTACCCACAGTGGGATAACATGAGAGCTGATTGCAAGTATAAATCTCAAAGTCTAGTTTCGACAGACAAAATTACCAAATTTTATTTTAAAAAATTAATTGTTCCGTAATTTAAAAGAAAAATAAGTGGCAAAAAGAGAGGGAAAAAGACAAATCTGGCCATTCATCGTGATACTCTTAATGTCTGGATAATATTTACAGGCAGATATTTGACAATTTAGAAAAATAGTGTGTTTCTTTTTAAGATTTACGAGTTGTTTCATATAATTGTACGTTAGTGCACAAATCACTTCTACTGTATTTCTCAAGCCTATATTACTGGAAATAAAATTAATGTGATCCTAATTGAGTTGCTGTTGCGATTATCTGAGTTGATCAATTTAAATTACTATGTGTCTTGGAGAATAAGATAGATAAAAATAAATCAACAATTCCGTAAAGTTATTGGGGTTTTATTTTCATAGCATGTAAATCTGTTACATCAACTATGATGTTTGAAGTATAGGAAAAATTGAGTTTAATTGTAGCCAAAGGCACTTAAAATAAACATTTTGATAATGCGATACATTGGGTACACTATATAATTGTATTTTTTTTCAACTTAAGAAGGTTTTTTTTTTTCTGTTATCACGCAGCTAAAATTTTATTTCAATTTCAGTGCATGCTGCAATGGAAATAATATAGAAAGGCAGAAATTATAGTTGGTGCAAAGTTACTGTCTTGATGAAAAAAAAATTCCCCAAACCCATAATCCTCTAAAATCTGTAATATATTAAAAAGTAAAATCATTATTATTATGTTTTCATACATTAAGCTTGATAACATTCACAAAATTGTTTAAAAATTGATTTCAAGTTTTTGAATGCAGTGTAATAAACACCATGAATAAGTTTTAATAAAACCTTATAAAACAGCAATTTTTGTGTTTTATATTTTAATAAATAAATTTTTACTGAATGTATAGTATCAAAAGAAATCATGAAAATTTAGATTTTATCAGTTTTTCAGAAATTTATTTATTGAATTAATATAAGTCGTTACTTCATCTTTAACGTTTTTGTTACATAATATTTCCATGACTTAAGATAGAGAAAGCAAGTTATGTCTAAGCAAACTCTTTTGGTAATTCCTCATAATTTTTTCCCATATAGAGTTAATATAAGTATACAGTAATCAGATGTAATATAAGTATTCAATGATCATAAGTATGCAATTTTTAAAATGCTCGTTAGCAAGGGTAAAATTATTAAATATTTTGAAATAACTATATTAGTAATAAACACTTTATATTAAATTTATGATTTTGAATATAATTGGCAAATGGTGATTAATTCCATATATTATAACTGCAAGTTTTTACTTTTTATTTGAAAATGTGTAATTTATATATAGAAATGTATGTAGATCAATGACGTGTTGTATTTAATAATCTGTAATAGTTTATGTATATAAAATAGTAATATAAATATATAGATATATTTAAACATATTTATTTAAAATGAATGTGTTAAGGTATGTATGTGGTTAAGAAATTTATACTGTTTCTTCTAGTCCTTATAACAAGAATCTTAGGTTATTACTCTTCTGTTGGAAACTTTTATTCTTTTTAAACATATCAAATAAATGAGTTGAATTTCATTTACATTTGAAATAAATATACAAACTTTTTTGTGTTTCTTTTGTGAATTATTGTTGCATAATAAAAATGATTTAAAACATCTGTTTTACCAAAATTATTTCAACGAGTCTCATTGTAAATCATAAGGAAAACACGTGATTTTTATTTTTCAATAATAAAAATATTTGTAAATTTCTTTTAAGGAGTAAGATCACATCAAACTGCACATTAACATAGAATGAGAGAGTGAAAACAAATTATATCATGTTGTAATATACTATATATATATATTATCATCAGTATTTTCCCCTTTGTTGGTGGATTAACAAATTGTATAAAATATGGATAAATCAATTTTTATAACATATGAATTAAAAGTTCTCTCATGTACAAAAAAAATGTATTAACACATTTTTAGATTAGTTTGGTTGGCGCCGTTTAATGGTGCAATGGTAATTTTTTGCCGAACAATTTGTAATATGACCGTATTTTATTAGTGAAAATTTATTAAAATTCTAGTCTAATAAAATCTGTTAGAATACTTGTTTAAAGTAATATCAAAAGTGGTTTTAAAAACTTGGCCATTAACTAGTCAGAAGGTTAAAATGATTCAAATTTAAATTAAATTGTTATTAAATACGATTAAAAACATATCATTCGGAAATATACTCAACTACATCACAATAATTAAAGGAACATTTGGTTGATAAGGATTCTGATGAAGTAGAAAGTGGATTAGTAAATCTTTCACTATTAAGTCATGTATTCTTTGAATTCTATTTTATTTTGTTTATTACCTATTTGTTTTGGCCGATTATATGATCATTTGGCTTTTATTTATTTTTGCGTTGTGGTATACTTTTTGCAGTTAAATTGACTTGCATATTTGATTTAGATTAGCTGTAGACTGGGCTATTGACCGTAGTAGCAGAGTCGTAGGTTTAGTTTTTAAAGGAAGGCTTCAGTTTTTGTGGGGGGTAAATTATTCTTATTACACCGTTTTTAAATCATTACGAATGCAAAACAAGTTGGTCGAATTATCGCACGACATGCAAGAGTTTATTTCTTCGTTATTTCAGCGTAAGAGGAAGTACATTGAGCTGAGAGTTTTCATGCTTCAGAATAGAGTAAACTACATGTAATTTTAAGTTCTTGGTGTATTTGGTTTTTCCCCTCCCCTTTTTTAAAAAAAAAAAGTGCCACTTCAGTTTTGGAGTTGGCTGAATGTTGCCTCTGAGAATGTATGCAATTTGATTCAGATTTATAAGTGTGCCGAGAGAATCACAGTTATAACAAGTTAATTTTCCCCGACAAGCATTTTAAATGTCTCCATATCCTTAGTAAAAACAATGTAGATTGTTAGGAATGTAAGGTATAATTGGGCAATTAAGATACCCAGCTTTTAATGATTTTAGGAATAATGGAACCACGCAATTACATGTTTTGTTGAATGATTTCGTTTCTTTTTTCTTATACATTGTACACTCCTTGATCAGTCAATTCTTGTTCTATTTCGGATTCTGCGACTTGTATTAAATCCAGTTCAGAAATCACCCCGGAATAATTATTCAAAGTTTTGTGGAATTGAACTGTAATAGGAAAATCTAAATTGCTTGGAAGATATAAAATTATATTTCTTGCAATCAAAAAGATCATCAAACTGAAGTTTAACAGATTTGGGGTCTCCACCAATGTAAAATGGTGACATATAAATGGTAACTTTTAAACGGTGACATGTCAGTGAATTCATTATTACGAGGCAACAAAATCCAAATTCTGGCAAACGGTGAAAAATACTCCTTTTAATTTAACTGATTTCATAAAATTTGAGGCAATGTCAAGAAAAATGTTGTAGGATGGTGAATTAAGGCCTTCACCGGGGCACGAAATTTTTGATAGAATAGAAATCCCTGAATATAATTGGAGAGTTCGGGTCCCAGATCGCACCGTCCACCATGGTGTCCTACAAAAAACAGATTCCTGCTTTAGTACTAAACATGACCATTACGATTAGGATAAGCCACTTAGACGACTTCCATCTCTAGCGAAGTGACCCATTGCTTGAATCCCAAACAGTTTCAACTACAAAGCATTGATAACTACCAGCCGATTGGTATACCCGGAAACAAAATACACCGCTCATCTGCCAGAAGTGGGTGCCAAAAAGATATGCTGTCCACACAAAACCGCAATTCCGTCTGGATTCATTCATAGCCCCCTATTTCTGGGACACGGATCGCTAGACACGGCAAACACGTGATTAGAGAATTATGATTGCAGCAAACAAGAATGTAACAAAAGACATTGTTAGCCGGTTATACTCAGAACAAAATAGAAAATATCTAATAATGCAAATAAATATTAATACGAAATAAATTCTTTGAAAAATAATACACAAGACGCATGAAGATTATGAATCATAACAAATTTACGAAAAACGTTGAGATATACAGTAAAAAAAAGAAAGAAAAGGAGAAGGGGACAGAAGAATGAAAATAAAAAGATCACTGGATCGCCCTGTATAGTACATCTAAAGAAGATGTGCCCCTGAGGAATATTTTTAGAATGATTTCGATAGGAATTTTAAAAAAATATCTTTATCTTTTTTTTTTTTTTATTTAATTAAGTAAATTTTTTAAAAAATTACCGCTCGTAATTAAAAAATATCTATGATCCAAAAATAGATCCACGTATAAATCGCTTAGTTACATTTCTATAAATTAAAGCACATACTTATAGTTACAGATGAACATTGTTCATTTCATGTTCTTCTAATGGTATTAAAACAAATGTGAACCGTTCTTCTGTTTGCAAAAATTAACGCGGAGATATATATTGTTGGAAACAAGTTACAGTATGTTTTGTGTAATAATATTAATTTCCATTTGAATATTATGCACTTACCTTTGAATGTCACGACTCCACGGAGACTCAGTGATATTTGACTTCATTCTTTTGTCTTGTAATTTTTTTTCCATCGTCGAGAATACAGACTTCATTATGTTCGGATTAACTCCTTGCATTACCTTCATTATGTTTTATCTATTATTGGACCATTTTGTTTATAATGTACATATACAATATGTTGATATTTATTTCCTGTTATTAATTAACTCTTCTGATTTTCTTTTTATTGACTAACGAAGCCAATATTTTGACCCACGTTTTTGCAGTAAGGGGCAACCCGTGTCCTTAGTAAAGGGAATCCTGGCAATGCAGTTCGGACGGAATTTGCTGCTCATCTTTAGGAAATACGTTTCCATAAGCCTTCGTTTCTGGTGGACTAGCGATTGTCAATTCCGGATGTATCAACCGTTTAGCAGTTACCAGGCGTTCGGGTCTGGAGCTGCTTTACGCAGAAGTCATAGATCACTTCCTTTGGTACCTCGCAAGAGTTGGGGACCATATAGGTTCGTACTGCCACTTTTGCACGTTTGATCCTCGGTGTATGGTGTGGTATTGGACCCGAATTGTTCATCAAATTTCATGCATTATTCTCTTTCTTCATGCCCCGGCAAATCCTAAATTCTCTACAATCTAACTTGTCTCCAAATACTCTTAGTTTTAATCCACAGACAAATAACTTTTAATGAACTAACATCTACATCTGTTTTTGATTGTATCCGCTCCTGATAAAGAACTGAGTACAATAACATTCTTTAAATAATAGACAATTACTGTTACTATTACTAAACTATTACTGAAATATTGCTGTCTTTTAAGACAGTAGTATTTCAGAAATAGTTTCTAAAAACTTCATCCTGTACCTCTCATAATAGTTTTCCAGTAAGAACTAGCCAGTACGTTAACGCGAACTTTCTTCAGAATGAAAGCAAGTGAAAATCCATCAGTCAATCTACGAAGACCAGAAATAAAATCCCGACAATTCGGAACGCCAAATTAACAGGTACAGTACGAGCTCCTTAATCTGGCACAGATCGAGCCATTCGCTTTTGGATTTTTTTATTTGTCGACCTTGACAGCCAGGTCACAACTCAGCTCTACTCGCATTTTCACCCCATGTTTATCGTAACTAACAGTTTTTGCTCAGTACAGCGTAAAACTCATAAATCTGCAGAACTCAAAATTCTGTATAGTTCGTAACGATATTTTGAAGAGACCAAAATCCCAGAAGAAACGCCATACTTTTGAAAAAACAATAGCCTTCATGTCTATATTTTTTTGCTGTAGAGTAGCAAATTTGTTTTAACTATCACTGTATACTAAATTTTCTTTTGTGCTGTGTTTTTTTTTATTTTAGTAAAACTAGGATATTCAATTAAATTAAAGTTCAGTGTATGAATTTTGATTTTGTAGTTGCTAGAATGACAAAATACTTAGTGGCAGTGGTCCCGTACTTATTTTATCAATCGCAATTAAGACTTGACTTGACTTTGAGATTTATGCTCACGTTAGCTGCTTTATCTCAATTTATCCAGTTACTCTTGAGAAGATAGCAGAAAAAGAAACGATAATACAAATAAAAACAGATCTTCAGATAATCAGTGGACTTTGACTGTTTCCAAAAGTATTAATGAAGAAGCACCGAAATGTGGTGTCATCAGGGCCGGATTTAGATGAAAAGAGGCCCCAGGCTATTCCACTTATGAGGCCCTTTCACCTCCATTTTTAAGTTTGTAAATTACTTATTATGTTTGTTTATTATTCATATGTATAGAATTTCTCCTTATTTTGGATTCAGTGTTTTAGTGTTTTACTGTTCTTTAGAATAGTGTAATTCTAATTTTGCTAACAATTTGAATGTAGGCCTATCTTGATCTTGAGGCCCTAGGCTGAAGCCTAGTTAGCCTATAGGAAAATCCGGCCCTGGGTATCGTACAGAACTTCTGTCACTAAACAATACAAAATGGTTAATACATACACACACAAAACTACTTACTTTTTCGTAGAAAATTAATTAGTGCTATAGTTTTATAATAAGGCTCATCGCTCATATCAAATAACTAAGAATAGGAGTTCCTCGGTTTTTTGATTTTTGCATCTTGAGCATAGTGGAGAAGATGCTAATCCAAATCTATTGAGTCTGGCTTTAGAAGGATAAGTTTTGGTGGGAAATCTTGAAATTAGTTCAAGATTTCTATTGATAGGTAAGAGACGATGAGTTGTTTTGATACTATTTAAATGCATCAGATCCGTGCGTATTTTCCTTTGTTCATCTGAGGTTTTAAATGATGTCTTCCCGGTGAAATCAATTTAAAATCATTGTTTCCGACGCGAATTTTGCTAAGGATTCGTCATAATTTTGCTATAATTCATCTGGACTCCAGGTCACGTTGGCATACATGAAAATGATGCCAACGTGACCTGGAGTCCACGAATTGAGGATAAAAATGGAGTTCAAGTTTTGTCTGATATGATTTCCAAGAAGCTTGATAACTTGTGTGGATTTAAAATTACAATCTTGTAGAGCTGGAAGGGCAGAGAGACTATTTGATAAAATAATGTAATGGTGTGATTCAGTACATATGCTGAAATTGATAAAATCCTAGTACGATAGTTTCACCTGTAAAAATACTATTGTAATTTGTGATCTTCCCAAATGAATTTTCTTGAGAGAAAAAAATAATGCAAGAAATTGAGTGTTTGGTTGGAGTTTTGCATGCATCAGTTGCTAAAATGATTTTATTTTTCCAATTTTCCTCTTTATATTGCTCAAAAAGATTCTTAATTAATTGGAAGATAAGATGCAACAGAACTGTTATCTTTATTTGGTTTGATTATTGGAATGATTTCAGCAGTAAGCCGTTCTTCCGGGATGTTGCCTGTGATCCAGATATTATTAAAGATTTGTTGAAGGTAGTAATCGGGGAGAATTTTGACAAATTTAGCTAGAACTCTGTCATTTCCAGATGAAGTATTGGGAGTAAATTTAATTGCATCAGTAATTTCAACGAAAGAAAAATGATTATTATAATTATGAATGGAATCTTCAGAAAAGTCCAAAGGAATAAAATGAAAAATGAAGGATTTATTAAAGTGGGATGCCAAGAGACTAGCTTGCTGATCAGCGTCTGAAATAGAGGAGTTGTTGCTGGTGCGAAATATTTTATTTTCAGGAGTTTCATGCCTGTTGTGAATTGCTTTGATGATTTTAGAAATTCTATCTTTATATACCGCAGAGTCACAATATTTTCTTTTCAACTGGAAAATAAGGCGATGAAGAGTAACTGAAGTTTTTTTTATATGTGATCCAGAAATCTCTGGAAAGTTGGGATCGAGCTTTATATAAAAGGTCTTTTGTGATGGAGGAGATTTTCACTTTCCACCAAAGGTTGAGATGATTTATGAGAAATAATATAGCTCAGAGAATTACTATGCAACTGGTTTGGAAAAAAAATCTTGTAATTCTGATTAAGTTTCCAATGTAGGCAAGGAATGTTGATCTTGATAGATTGAATAAGTTTAGAGCAACATATGGTTTGTCTGTAATTTTTAGTTTGTGACCGAGCTGAAAAGACAGTTGAATTGGTAGATTGTCACTGTCAAGCGGGACTGAATGTAGCGGAAAGAAATGTTGGGGTAAATATCTGCACTTACGATTGATAAATCAAGAAGAGAGGAAGATGAAGGTGTAATATTAGTATGAGTGCTCATATTCAGGATGGTGAAATGATTGTCTAGGATCCAATTTATTAGAATGTTGGAATTGCTTTAATAAGATGAACAGAGCGTTTAGTATTAAAGTCTCCAATGATAATAACAGAGGAAAGTAGGTGTTGTTGGACTGCATCAAGCCATTCAATGGTGAATTCACCTTTAGGAGAACAAATATTTATTATTGAAAAAGACTTGTGATGGAGATGAGAATTTTATTTTTGGTATGCTATTTTTAATTAAATATGTTATTTAATTTAAATGGTAGTAAGAAATAAGATTCATTTAAAATTATCAAATATACGAGTTTCGATTGAGCAAAAAAAAAAACCTTATATGTTTACTTTGCTTATACAAATAATTTACAGTAGTGTTTTTAGTTTAAAAATTAAATCTAAAGCTATATGTATCCAACTTTTGAAAAAATATTAAGTGTAACCCCCCTTCCTTCCAATTTTGGCACAGATTTTCCACCTCTGATATCAGCAAAAAATATTTCAACACATTTCTTCAAATTGATAGTTATTCATGGTCCAAAGTAATTTTTCCAATAAATAACATTAACCACAACCATGAGCGAGTTATAAACAATAAAAAAAAAATAATTTTAATTGCTTTTATTAAAAATTTACATTTATTTTGATAAGTGTTTGTGGAAAAGTGAAATACTTAATATAAAAACACATAACTGGAATAAAGGGAGATTCAATATCAACATATTTTTTTTTATTCAGAATAAAGTAGAAATCAAAAACAGTATAGAGATTTGCAACTCAGCATAAAAAGAGAAAACAACCATCACTTGAACACTATAAACATGACTTATGAATTGCTATGTTTCGCCTTGGTATTTGAAAAATAAGTGCTTGTGTTTTTTTTAGTATCATATTCCTTACCTATAAAACACATAAGATCTACGTATTCATTTGTATCTCACTCAAAAATAAGTGCCAAATTAAAAGAATAAAAAATATTACCATTATAAATCTAATGAAAATACATTAAGATTTATGTTAAAACACATTACACTTTTTTTTTTTTTTTATCTTTCTATTTTAAAATCGAAAACAAAATATTAAAGAAAAAAGATTTTTGATTAATTCAGGATTCCTTTTTTTTCCTATAAAGTAATGCATACAACTTATGAAGAATTTTAATTAAACATTACAAAGAAGCCAAAATCATAGTCTGACCACGGATAGCCTGGAATGGTAAGCATCAGATTTAACAAAGAAATGTAGAAATCTGTTACTTGTTGGGTGTGCTGGTCAGATAGATGCAGCACAAAGCAATTTTAAAAGTTAGTGTTGAATTTTTTTCATCTAGGTTTTCTTTTAATATCGTGTAATCTAAAATTTAAAGTATTCAAAATTAAAATTATTTTTAATGCAATTAAAATCCCTCTTAAATGAGATTTCTTTCCCTATGACGCAGCTCTTTTGAATTTGTTTGATTTGAAGGTTTGCTAATTTTCCACGCAATCAGTGGTCAAACTATATATTATTTTATAAACTAAAAAACAAACATATAATCATAAATTTTGATTAATTCCTCCATAGTTGAGTTGAAAAGCACACTTAACAAGAGCATTTGAATAGCAAGTAAGTATCACGACGCAACATTCAAGTATTTTCACATCCAATAATTGACACGACACATTTATGAGTACAAATTAATTACATTCAATTCTTAGGTATAACAATACATTTTTTTAAGCACTGGGACAACAAACACAGCACTGTAAAACGTTAGCATGCAATACAAATTTTGTTATGGAATAACAATCACAAGAAACATAAATCACCAATAGTTTACAACAATAAATACATAAACGATTTTAAAAAATGAGTTATAAACATCAACAATTATTTTCAATACACATACATTCTACAAATATCGCAAAAATTCTTGGGGAAACATTGATATCACCCAAGGAAGCAAATGAATTAATGCTTTTTTTTTTTTTTGGTTTTTAACACCTTGCATCACTTAACTGGATTTTCTACTTCAGTCAAGAAGTATATTTAATACAGACACTTACATTAAACACCAATACATATATAACACACATAACAGCACAACAAATGTATTATTGAAAGAGACATTGAAGCTTATGTACAATATATGAAAACCTGCTTTAGAATTTCACTGCATTTTCAAACAAAAATAAGTTGTTCAACATAACATAAAAATATCAACAAACGTTAAAAATTTGTTGGAAGTAATATATGAATTGTATTCTAAAAATTCACTTAAAGGAATGGCTTATTCAGTAGAGGCTGATCAGACATTTAGAGTTACACAAGTTAACCACATGTGCTTTAAAACCTGATCAACATATCACAGTTATTTTAGAAATGGATTACCAATCTTAGGTTTTAATTGCAATGTATAAATTATGTAGCTCAATAGCACACAGTTTCATCTTGTAAAAGATTAATTAAAAAACTATAGTACTAAAATGACAATGAAAAAATAGATAAGATAAAACGTCAAATTCTATCCACTACAGTAGAAAAAACAAACTCATAGCATAAAATATTTAATCTTTCATAGTTTTGGACTAAACCAATATAATTACACAGTAACCTCTCTTTAATCAGATATTTGATAGTTTGGCACTGATAGAGCCCTCATTTTCGTATAGATTCGGGAGTTTGTTGATCTTGACAGCCAGATGGTGATACAATGCTACTCACATTATTGTCTTGTATTTATCATATCTACCAATTTCGGTTTCAGTACACTGTATGTGTACATGCTTTAATCTCATAAATTTTTATCTACAGTAAATAATCTTTGACATTCCCCTAAAGACTATATTAATGATAATCTAGCATGTCCATGGTTTCAAAAGAAACAGATTAAAGAAAGATTACTGTATTAGCAATATTTACGTAAATGACAAGCTAAGAAATACTGTAAGGTATGTACAAAAGAGCAAGTTTAATTTTGAATGAATGAATTATAACATGATTCAGCATGCCAATTAATATCAATTAAACACTTAAATAAAACCCACACTTCAGCAACCATACTGCTGCACATTTTAAAATAATTATGGAAGCTAAAAGCTGAGTATAAATTTTGATAAAATAAGGCAAATCATAATACTAATAAACCTTAATAAAATATTTATATCACTTTAAGAATTCATTGTTTTAGTTATTAATATGATTCATTTCATTTTTTTTTTATAAAATTTCAAAAACTAGTTGAACATCTATAATTAAATTAACGAGTTCACTGAATTAGTATGCAGTTTAAATCTTGCATAATTACTTAATACTTAGAATTAAAGAGAAAAGAAGCTTAGAATTTTTCGCAAACTATCAATGAAGTGAATGCATTGTGTTACAAAATTAAGTAAGAATCTAAATGAAATCCTGACATAACTAGTGAGTAATCTACCAATATAATGCTTGAAATTAATGGGATTTAAATTCAAGTTGATTGGTAGGAAGTTTTTTGAACTACAAATATAGCAGGTATTTTTTGTAGGTAAAACTAGAATTAACAAATGATATAGTTTATAATTAGTGACTCATTTCATTAGATTGTGCATTTTTAAGAATTCAAAGTTTATTATATGATTACAATTGAACTCAGTCATATGGGAAGAACTTTTAGAAATACAGAATTGTGTGGGAACATAAAATGCTAACAAGACACATAAAAGAAAATCAAAAGAAGTATAATTTCTTTTAAATATTCAAGTATGATCCAATCAGATAGCATGGGATGGTAATAAATATGCCGTTTAATGACAAAAACTGAAGAATTAATTGCTTATTAGGGGTGCTAATCAGACAGACTCAGAGCAAAGCAGTTTTGAAAGAAAAAAGTGTGGAATTGTTTCTCATCTAGGTTTTTTTTAAATTAATTTAATGGGTATTTAAAACTTATAGGTCATATTTTCCTCACTTAAAAAAAATCATAATTTTAAGTACATACAAAATAAAATAATATAAAAGATACCTAATCCTCAGCTTCCATTTCCACACCATTCTAATAAAATAGTAAAATAAAAAACTACAAGCACTGCACTAATTAAAAAAAAATCAATATTTAGAATCTATCTGCTAAATACAATGAAATGATTAATTTTTTGACTAATATCATAACTTTTGAAAAGATTACAAGTAATCGTCACTTACATGTGTTTAAGCACCCGTGTTTATAATTTTATATTACAATACTATAGAATGTTAATTAAAAGTAAAATGCAGCAATGATAATGAAGATCAGGTACAAGATTGAAATATTTCTGATATATAAACAAAAACTAAACTGCAGTTGAAATTTTCCGAATTAGTAGTATTAATAAGTCTCTCATAACTGAATGAATTTTAAATACAACATTTGAATATATCAAAACAAAATTTTTTTCAATGTAAAAACAAAAATTAGATTATAAAGTTTCACCAACTTTTAGAATAAAAATATATTTAAAAACGGCGGTTAACAATTTGTGAGCACATATTTTAACTTTATCTCCATGTAATAATAACATTGAGTCATTTAAAAAAATACCCAGGATTACTAAATTGAATTCCATATTGATATTTAACAAAAACATACAAATTGTGGTATTTAATGATAATGTTAACATATCTCAAATTTAAATCAATTATATCTATGCTTTAATGCAGCATGGGTAAAATACTGCCATAACAAGTTCATGCCAATATTTTATAGCAGTGAAAGACATGTTATTCAATTCAAATAGCAAGCATTATAAAATTATCAGGAGTGTACTATTTTCATTTTGAAAGCTACACTAAGAAATGCAATATAATACATGCATTCACTATTACTATACTTCAGTACACAAATATGCTAAGATGTATTTTAAGAACAGTAACCTCTCTTTAATCCAGCATTTAATAATTTGATACGAATCAAACCTTTGCTTTCATATGGATGCGGGAGTTTGTTGACCTTGAACTTAGATGGTAACACAATGCTGCAAGCATTTTTATCCAGTTTGATTGTAATTGTCAATTTTAGTTTCAGTATAGTTTTATACATTAAATATGTACATGCTTTAATCATTTAAATTTTGGTCCCGAGTGATTTATCTTTGAAATCCCCTTAAAACCATATTGATGTGTAATAATTCAACACAGTCATAGTCCTGAATTAAAGTGAGATTACTGTACGTAGTCTACACATCAAATATTTGCTCTTCTCACTCACAAGCCACTGGCATAATTCAATCTCCTACACAATCAGACAAACAAACATTCGCACATATAAATATATATACACTCGCACAATTACCAGCCAATATTTATACCAGGGAATGAATTCAGAAAAAGACACATATGCAAATGTAGAGTGCAATGTGCAAAACATTTTTCACAGATATCTTAAGAGATCCAGCAAATATTTTTAGAAAAGAAATTATAAGTGTATACATATATATATATATATAATAAATATATATATATATATATATATAATAAATGAGCAATATAAAAGATTTCGTAAAATTTCAATATGTATGACTTGTAATCTGAACTTTGGAATGCAGCTTGATATCTCATTTATATGAGCACACTTAGCATGCATATTTAACACTTAAACAGCAAGTCCTCTGAGACAGTGCAGCAAAAATACATGTAAGTTTACAACTGAGCACAATTGTGAGCAGGATAGCAAACTACACAGAAGGAGCTTTCTTCATCAGCCTTTACATTTCACAAAGACACCTGATATGGTCCATTAAAGGTTCAAAATATATAAAATCAGCAATGCAGTCAATTTCAAGGAGCTTATTGTCACATTGAACGATAAGGACCCTTCATCTTCAGAAACTAAAAGATACATAAGTATTTTACTACTTAATTTATCAAACAGATTTAACAGAAAAATAAAATAAAATGAATAGAAAATTGGTGAATTTTGAATGGTAATTTTTCTTTTCACTCATTACATAATTTCAACTGTGGTGCTGGTTAAAGTGTATAAAATTATCACCCAGAATATAAATAATAACAATAATTGCTTTTCCTTTTTGCATTATATTCAACTCTATTATAATTTTGTAAATTCTGCAATATAACTACAAATAAGATTACTTAAAGAAATCGGTGCAATTCTATTTGAGAAAGAGAGCCCCAGAGATGATAGAGTTAAGGATAATGATCTCATGATACAAAAGAATAAGCTTAAAAAACTATATATATGTTCTAAAATTAAAATGAAATATCTTGAGTATTTCTATTTACAGATAAATAAAAAAAAATTAATTATTTACAATCTTACCTGAATGACTAGTGATGGTCCGCCATTAACAATATCAGGAGGTATTTGAGATAATGGGCAGTTCTCAATTCCCATGATTTGCAGACTATTTAATAATGCCAATTCGAATGGTAAATGATGAAGACTAGGATTATCATTGATTAAAAGAGTTTCCAAGTTTTCTAGTGTCCCTTTAAAAAAATTTTATTTAATACAAATATAAATTTTTTTAAAAATATGATAGTGGTTAACTAACAGAAAAAAAAAAAAAAAATTGAGAATAGAACAAAGTTATTTGACAAACAATCCACTTTATATACTCAGTTTCAGTGATTGATACAACAGAATTAATAAACCAGACATTTATTTAATAAAAGCAATTTAACAAAATTTATTAAAAAATCACAATTTTTCTCTCTAGTGTAAAGATAATCAAGGACTAAAAAAGCCTGTCTCATAAAATTATATATATTAGTACATACATATATGAAAATTGGCAAGTCTGACAGATACAAAAAGTAGTATCACAGGGAAAAAGAAATGTAATTTAGGAGGGATTTTAGTTGTAATAAAAATAGTTTGAATTTTTATTAATTAAAATTTTAAGTTACATAATATCAAAAGAAAAACTAAATGGAAAAATTCCACACTATTATATTTTTCTTTCAAAGCAATTTTTGTGCTGAGTATATCAGACTAACAATCCTAATCAGCAATTGATTCAACAGTTTTAATGTTAAACCAGAAGTTTACCTTTCCACACCGTCTTTGGTCAGACTAAACATGCATTATATATATAGCTTTAAAAATATATAAAACTTAACATACCAATTTCCTCTGGAAGACTATTCAGATTATTTTCTCCAACATTTAAGAAGGTCAGATTAGACAAACGTCCTATGGCTCTTGGGAGGCAAGTCAGTTGATTACTTTGAATAATTAACTTCTGAAGTGTGCTCAAATAGCCTACAATAACCAAATGAACAATAGTGTATTACTGATAACCAAAAGAGAATTCTAATGCAAATAATGTTAACAAGAAAAAGGATTAAAATAAACTCTTAAGAATTAAAAAATGATATATATGAATTTTAAATGACAATTAAAAGAATAGAACTAAATAGTTATTATACAATATAATTAAAACTCAATGAAAAATTCTGACTCAGAAATACCTATATCATTTGGTAAGCAATCAAGCTTGTTTTCTTCCAAATCCAGCACTCTTAGCTTTCGAAGATTTCCAATAAATTGAGGAAGTCGTTTTAGCAAATTGTTACTCAAGATAAGAACTTCAAGCGATTGCAATAATTGTACATCGTCTGGGATTTTTGTAAAGTTGATTTGTACCCAGGTTTAACTCAACCATATTTGCCCATGTTCCAATATCTGTAAAACATTATAGATGGTAATTTTTTCATAATTAACAATAATCTACATCACCGACACTGATTATAATGAATACATAATACACATAATTGCTAGCCTCCCAGATTTCTCCACCAATCTAAGAACTTATCTAATTAAAAAGTGAATTAAGAATTACTTATCTAAGTGAAAATCTAAGAATTTATGGCCAAAATACTTTCAATTGGAATAATAAATCCAAAATTTTTATTTTAATAAGATATAATTACATTACCCAAGTTATTTAATACATATGCATTTTAACAGATTAAAACAATTTCACTCAAACAAACAAACAAAAATCATATGGCATTCACCAGTTTTAACTTCAATACAATACAATACAATCAAGAGATTGTAGATGGAATTCAATGAAATAAGCATTTATTAAATATAGATTATTCACAACGATTTGAAGTTACACTATTGTAAATTTTTTTTTTTTTTTTGTAAGAAAAATTAACACAAGAAATAAACTCTATATAAATGGACAGCTGCAATACTAGGAAAAATCAGAAAATTATACACGCTGCACTTCTAATCATATTGCATACCAGATTGGAAGAACGAAAGTAAAATGGATGGGATACATAGATAAATGATCTAATTGAAAAAAAGGAGTCTAAAGACTAAGTATATTAAAATAAGATTACTAAGGAGCAAAATAAATGATCAAACAATATGAAAACAAAGGAAGAAAAAGTCTCAAAGAATTGAAATTACCATGAGAATTAGAATATGCTAGTATATATTTGAAAATTGTAATTTTTTACTGTTTAACTGAATCTCTGTACATATTTCTCAAAGTTTGTGTGTGTCCATCAATGCATAGTCAATTTATATCCAATTAGAACAAAATGGGCAAAGATACTTCTAATACTAAGCCTAAACAGGGAAAAAAATTAATATTTTATAAAAAAATTGCAGCCCAAGAAAAGAAAACTATTCAATTAGACCAGAATTCACTATAAATGAAGGGCAGTGTGAATATCAGATATGGAGGAGATATTAGAGAATACGAATGAATTTAATAGATCCAGAAAGCCAATGCTAAAGCTGAAGAAAGCAAAAATATTGCCTTGGATATATGTGAATCTAAATGAAAGATATCTTTTATTTTCTGAAACCATACAATGTTAGGTTATATATGCTAGTAAACAAAAATGAATATAAAAATAAATAAAACAACTCACCCAAAGGCAAAGAAGACAATTGATTTTCTTTCATATTTAGCTTAGTTAAATTTTTTGCACGTGAAAAAATTCCAAATGGTATTTTGCCGATCTGATTATGCTCCAAATTAACAGTCTAAAAATATAAAAATTTATAAATGTCAACATATACAATTAAGATAATAAATATTAAAAATTAAGGAAGATAGCATTACTTACATAAACGCTGCAAAATTGTGATGGCCCACCAACTGGATACTGACGTAAAACTATTACGAGATAATGTGAGGCTTGTTAAATTTGAAAGACTGGAAAGCAATCCTTCCTAATATGAAAATTAAAACATATTTCCTTTATTTGTGTTTAAATGAAACAAATTATTTTTTAAAGATATAGAAACTATTTTTATAATGGTAAAGCTTGTAATAATATATTTAAAACAGCAATTGAAAAATGGAGAATAGAAGATACAATTTAGGAAGTAAGAAAACTTTCATTCTTTTACATGTAAGTTTATAAATCATTATGGAATCAAATATTAAACACTAAAAGTAACACTTTCTCAGTGTTCAACATCTGTCTTAACTTCCTTAAGATAATATTTCTTCTAGTTTAAAATATGTATTAAGGCACTATAATCAATATTAAATTACATCAAATATTATCTTCTTCAGTATATTCCTTTACCAATGAACTCTTAGTTATGGAACAATATAGAGTTCTTTAATTTTTTGCTTATTTTTTTTCAGTTCTTTAATTTTAAAGAGTTTTTTTAATAAAAAACTTTATAAAATTTAAGTGAATATTTTGCGTAAGTAGATAATTATAATGTTTACTTTTAATAACAAAAGATTAAAACATCTTTTTCATTGCAAGAGGTAATTAAAAATTCCATTTTCCTTGAGGTAACTAAAATCCCATAAATTCAGGTTATGAAATCATAAACTTTTTAATCTAAAAACTCCTATGCAAGTTTAGCTAACAATATAAATTCAGGCAAAGGGGAAAATAATCCAAAGGAAAAGCAAACTTACAGGTAGTTCTGATATATTGTTATTTTCCACATTGAACTCCATCATATTGACACATTGACTGATGGATTTTGGAATTTCAGACAATTGATTGTACCTAAAAACAATTCAATGAAAAATATATTTATAAATTGAAATTTTTAAAATTAAACTATTAATTTTAGGTGCATAATAATTCTTAAATAATACCTCAGTCCAAGTCGAGTAAGATTTACAAGATTTCCTAAGGTATCAGGAATATCAGCCAATTCATTATGATGAACATCTAATGTTGATAACTGAGTACAACAACCTATTTCTAAAAGGAAAAATATAAGCAAAATGTTAATACTATTAAATGTATTTTAAAATATATTTTAACTATAATATAATTTATATAAAATATCTCTTTAAATGTTATTCCAAACAGAAATAAGAACAATCAAATGCAAAATGATTCAAGCACTATCAAATGTACATGTCATTCATTTAACCATTTTCCCTTAAAAATGTAAAGCATAATCAAAATAAAGTCTTAAATAAGAACAAATGTATGGATCTTTAAATGTTCCAAAAATGCATAATTTTCTTATTTATATTATTGAACTGGTTGCCCTCCAATATCATTATTAAATAACTACTTTTAGATCTGTAAGTAGAGATATCTTTCCATATACAGTAAAATTACTCTGATTTCAAATGAGACAAACAAGTTAAAAAGCAGCTAAGTCTACAAATACAATTAAAAATTTATTCAGTCCCTTGATCAGATAAACTGTATTTTGTGAAAACATTTTTTTATCAGAGTTGGGAGCCAGTTTAAAAATCAGAATCGTAACTTTCGTAAAAATTTTTAATTTTTCCAAAATTTAGGAATGAATATTAAATTTAGTGTTAAAGAGGAAATTCAATTGTATCAATAATATATACTACTACTAATAATAATATATTATCATTACTTCAATAATATAACCAATAGCAAAAACAGTTACTGCTTAAACAGCAAACCAAGCTAGTGTTGAGACTTTTCTCAGCATTCAGACTTATTATAATAGCTATCTTAAATCAACATTGAAAGAAGATCCTATAGAAACCTTCTATTATTAAAAAAGATAAGATTTAATGTATTCTAAATACAGAGTTTTGTGCATAAAATGTACAATACTCTTTTGCATGCCTTAAGCTACTTTATATATTTTGTAGCTTAGTAAATATTTTTATAGGATACAAGTATTTTTGTACGAAAATTAAGAATACAAGAATTACTTTTTACGTTAGTGTAAATGCAAATACTACACCTTAAAAATGTAAAAAATATTTTATGAGAAAACTACTTTTAAAGATATTCCAATTCAATGAAAATCATAGTCTATTTGACAAATTCTTCCAAATTCAATGGTTCATATCACAAAATTTTGGAAAAGAGCCAGGAGTCAGTATGAAAAAGCCAAATTCAAATGTTTTGACTGACTTCCCACGCCTGCTTTTTTACATTACATTATTTTGAAATTAAAACCCGGGTTACATAAAACAAAACACTATATACATATATAAGTTAAGCTATTTTGCTAAATAATTTGGTATATTTATCCCTACAATTTTTTGGCTGCTATATCAAAATTGAAATGTACAACACTATATAAAGTATTGATTTCTTTTACTTAAATGATATAAGATGACTAGTTTACAATAAATTTTTAACAGGTCTAATTTGTTAAACTAGTTTATATGTAATCTAATAACCACAAAATGCAGAACTGTTATAAATGCGAGATAACATGAAAATAGATATCCTTAAAAACATTGAAATTTTCATACACTTACATTATTTTCGGAAATTTTAATTACATAATAAGACATTAATTGCATAATACATACTTTATGAAGAGCTACTGAGTATTTAAATACGAATCCATATTTATTCATAAGATATTTTCCTTTTGAATAATTTATATTTCTTAACCAAATAGGTAAAAATAAACTGCACAAAAAATAAAAATTATTACATTTTGTTTATTTATTACACAGTATCTTATATGCTATTAACTAATCTCTTTTGCTTAACAACAATTCAAATAAAGTTTATTTTGTATGCAGGCTGAGACATACCATCAGCCATTTTAAGTACAGCCCAAGGAAGCTAAAAGGTACTACTTGAACATAATGTAAATATTTTTATTTCTGTAATTTATAAAAAATTATTAACTCACAAAGGATTAAAATCGAAATATCAAAATAAAGAATGTTCTTGTTTTATTAATTATGGCTTGAAAAATTTTCTACAGCAAATTTTTTTATTAAATTAAAACATTATCAGAATGTTAAGTAAATAAAATAGGCACTATTTAAATAAAGTAACTTACCAGGGGGTAAATGTTTCAGATGATTATTAGATGCTTCAAATGTAACAAGATCAATTAATTTCCCAATACCAGATGGGAGTTCTTGAATTTTGTTTTCACGGAGACTGAGCATAGTGAGATTCTATAAAAAGTGCAACATTTTATAAAATCAATTATATTACGTACCAGTGTAAAGATAAATAAAATAAAACTTACAGTAAGATTTGAAATTTCTTCAGCAACATAGCGGATTCGATTAAATCTCAGATATAACGTGACTAATGAGGTAAGTTCATACACAACTTCTGGAATCTAAATATAAAATTTGATATCAATAATCCAATTTTAACAAAAAGTTATTAAAAACATTTCAGATTAGAATAAATATACATTTCAGATGCAGTATGTTTGAAATCTTTTATTAAAACAAATGTAATAATAAAAAGTAAGGGCAGTTAAAGCATATATTCCCTTATATAAGATTTAAAAAGATTCATCCACTGGAAGACACTGAAATAATAAAGGGGTACACAATACAGGGACATATTTTTTAGTAAATATGAAAATTAAAATATAAATCAGTATTAAGGAGAGCAGGAAATTTTAAAAAATAGTCTCTATACATCACTTTTATAAAAATTTTTTTAAAAAATAATAATAAAAAAAAAAAACATTGAATATAGGTAGTGCAAAAGAAAAAAAAAAAAAATGCAAAAGAAATTGGCTATGATGATTTTAAAATGTTGTAGACAAAAATAAGTACCAATAAAAAATATAGGAACATGCAGGTTTTATAAATCCTTTCATGTGAGTAAAAGTTAGAACATTATTTTTAATGATTAACTTAAAAGATCTCAATATCGTTTAAGATTTACAGATGCACATCTTCAGCCAATTCTGAAAAACTAGTTCAACAGCTTTGACATAAAACATTGATAATAAAAAAGATCTAAAATGATGTCGAAGATCTTGACCTTTCAAATATATGTTCTCTTCAAATAAGATATTTATGTAAAATTAATAACATAACTTCCTGCCTGTAACCCATGGACTATAATGTTTATAATGTAATTAAAAATGTTAAAAATAATCCATGTCCATTATAACATGGATTATAATGTTAAAAAAATTCTTGAGAAAGAATTTCTCTTAAACAGGATATAAGGATAATACAAGGAGCAAAAACAAAACAAGTGAATGCCTGGTACTTTTCCTTACAAAAGGAAATAAAATGTGAAATTGGATACACATTTATGTGTGAAAATCTATTAAAATGGCTTAGAGAAAGTCACATATAATTAAAATTGAAAAACTGATCAAGATTTTTATCACTACAATGAATATAAAAATTAGGAATTGCTGGAATACTTAAAAAGAATAGTATAGTAATTCTTTTTCATATATCACAGAAATTGATTCTAGCATTCTCAAAATTGAAAAACATCATGCTAGTTTAAAATCATGGCAGATAAAAAAAAAAAAAATTACCAGAACATATATGTACATCTTTAAGTCAAATGCTAAAAATTACTGGTAATACAACAATTGTGGATAATAGGCAGGAAAACTGATTAGTTGAACATTTAAACAGAGCTTTATGCATCTTTTCCCTAAGAAAATTGAAACTATTTGAAATAAAAAAAATAGTTTACCTATTTAATTAGTGTTATCACACACACGAAAATTAGAAATGTAATGCAACTTACTTCATTGAGCTTATTGTGTCTTAGATCTAGCACCTTCAATTTCTTTAAATTAACAAGTGTATCTGGTAAGCTGGTTAACGAATTTTCACTCAAAGCCAGGGTTTTTAAATTTACCAGACAGCCAATTTCAGCAGGTAATGTAGTTATTTTGTTGCCATACAAATAAAATTCTGTAAGATGAATTATGTCTCTCACTGATGATGGAAGAATTGTTATCTGTGGGTTATGAAATTCAAAAATTAATTAATAATGAACTAATAAAAATAGATAAAAAGTTTAAATGTGTATTCAATAAATTAAAATCTTTTTATTACTTACATTTGATTTACTCAAATCCAATCTTGTTGATCCTTCTTCCTTACAACGAAGAAATTCTTTGGCAACATCCTACAATTATAATAAAATAAGAATTACAAATAACTTAGTCCACATTAATGTATCAAATATTATACATAAAATCTTTATACATTAATAAATATTAAGATAAAACTACAGTATAAAAAAAAAATTTAATAATAGTAAATGATAAAATTGCTAATCTTTACAAGTAGTGGGAAATAGGTTATTACCAAATCAGCCTGGATAGAACCTTTTTCTTAGAAGTCCTCTTAGCTTTATTTGTTCCTGGATGAGTAATAGTCACTTGCTTTGGTCGAGCGACATCGCCACTTCCTAAAGACCCAGAACTCAATTTCTTTTCCTAAAACATACATAAATTGTATTTTTTGAATTAATAAATTTAGATGAAAATTATAAATCAGATAATTCTCCCTTCCCTTATTTAAAGTTAACATTAGAAACTATTCTATTTCTATAAAAATCTGTGCATTAATTGCACACTAGTATGATGGCTGTTACTTGAAGAACATTACCTGTCAAAAACGCAGATTATTTAAGAATTAGACAATGATTTCTATAGAAAAAATTTCATGTTTACAAATCAATCTACATAGTTGTATGGCTATAAAAGTACTACAAAATGCAAATTATTTGATTTCACAATATCTGCCAGAATAGTTACAACACAACTTTAAAGAAGAATGGAGGAAATTATGCATACTTCCTTTGAATAAAAAGCATTTGAAGAGAAAAATCATATTTTTCTCACTTCTAAAAGTTTTATGTTTTGTTTTCGAAAATTCATAATTTTTTAAAAAAAGTTTTATTTATTTATTATTTTTTAAGCTATTCAATTATAAACTTCCACACTAAAAAAAAATTGAGAACCAGTTTCAGTCATTCAATATAATTCTGGTACTTTGGTCTTATAAGTTATGTGAAAATGTCTTCTTACACTATCATGTAAAACACTTAAGTTTTAATGTTCAATAATTGTTTTTCTGTAAGAATTAATTTGTGGCAAAGTATAAGAAAATGTATAAAAATCAGAATACTATCAATATAATATAATAATTGAAGGAAGGATCAAGAAACTTAGTTGATTAGAATGTCATTATATTCATCAATGTGTTCTGAATAAAAAGCATATAAAGTCATTCTGTGGAAATGTAAACTAGTGAAATAAAGGTTAATGAAATCTGTATTCTACTTTTACAAATATTCTGATTCAAAAATACAGTTTAAAGTACTGAAATTATCACTGGGTACTGGGGGGAGGGGGAATGTATAATGGATAAAAACTAAATCTTAAGTTTTGCTTAGATGCGATGCAAAAGAAATCATGGTTTCAATAAATGTTTCAGGAAGATTTTGATTAAAAAAATATTAAACCATCATCTAATTTATAAATCTACTATTTCTACACAATATAAAAGTTTTCCGATTGATGTTCACATTTATATAAATATATATTTTTTTTTTTTGGTGCATATTGGTCACAAGAATTTATATTTTTCTTTTTAAATAAATAATCTTTTTTTTTTTTTTTACTGAAAATTTATAAATTAGTAACTGTACATAAGTAAAAAGATCAAGAACTCTTTAAAATTAAATTTAACATAATTTAGCTTACCTGCTTGTGACCAAAGTAGTTTTTGAAGTAACATAACCAAGTTACCTTAGTCATATTTTTTTATTTCATTTAAAATCTTTTACACAATATCAACATGTAGATGATGGTTCCACAATTAAAAAAATAGTCTGCAACTAAATAAACTGCAAGAAAATATTAAATTTTGAAGAAAATTGTGTTTTAGAGTTAATTACCTTTATAATTTTCAAGTAGTTGCAAGACGTTTAAAAGAAATAATCAGGAAAAACTGGCCAAGCTACTTCAAGCAATTTTTTATGTGCAAATATGCTTATTAATACAAGAAACCTGACAATTGCTCAAAAGAAATAATAGTTAGACAATAAAACAGTTCAAATTTTTAGAGCAGTGTTTTGCTAAAACATTTAACAAATGATTCAGCTATTGAACAGGAAGTCTACATAGATGATACAAATGCTGGGTTATTTTACATGATGATATCCAAATGGTAGAAGCTCATTCTATGTAGCTTTATTCAATCAACTAGAAAGTTACCTTTATTATAGGGACAGGTGAAAGATTAAGTAATTGCATCGCATAAAATCATAAAAAAAAGAACCAACAATAATAAAAATGTTTTAAATTTATCTTCATTTGTATTTTTGCATGCTATGTTGGATATACAAGATTTAATTAAAAATTATTTATGTTTCTATAATAAGAAATATTAATTCATATTACGTATACAAGAATAAACTCAATATTTATTTTAAGGGTTGAAAATACATAAATTATAGGATTTTATAATTGTAAATTTTATAGAAATAACTATTAAATAAGTTTTCATAGAATTAAAAAAAATGTTACATCAGTCACATCTCTTTAATTTTAAGATATTTGTACAGACAGGAAAATTATATATTAAAACATTCATAGATTATGGAGTATAAATAATTATAAATGAGAAAAAAAAATCCCAACATTTACTTGTGTAGCTATTATAATCATTAATGAAGCTGAACATGCATTAGATGTACATGTTATGTTGATCATTAGGGAACAACCTTCTATAAAGTAGAAATTCATAAAAGTGAATTACTTTATAAATGTTTAATATGACATAAGAAGACCAATAGACCACTCATTTTTAATGGTTGGTTAGCATTTGAAAAGTATGCAGCTATTTTACAGGAATAGATAACTGATAGCTCAGAGAGTCCCTTTCATCATAAGATTTGCCACACATGTAGTTGAATATGAGGGCAAGTCAAAAAGTCAGCACACAGAATAATATATTTTTCTGTGATCTTTCCAATTAACAGATTTGAATACCTATAAATACTTTTCTTTCAGATGTCTTAAGGGGGGGAAAGGGAGAATAGTGAGACTATAGAGAGATATCCTGAGAAACCATTTTTTAAAGCACAGAATATGTCACCTTGATTAAAGGGGAAAAAAAAAAAAAAAAAAAAATCCTGAGACCAATAAATTGCTAGGATCACCAGATTTTTAGATAAATAGAATTTTAATTGTCTTCTCAAATATCTTGCAGTGTAATCTTAAATTTACTATAATGCAAGAAGAGATTTCAAAATATGAATTCAGTTCATATATCTTCAATAACTTAACATTTTGTCAATTTTAAAAGTAGGTGAAAGGTTAACTTTATATTTCTTTTCTTTGTTAAATTCTATGAAATTCTATATAATCTCATTTACTTTATGTTAGTGGTTTATCCATTATTACATAGAATACAATATAAGAATTAGTAAAATTGAACTATTTCTTCTTAGATTTAAGAAGAAATAGTTCAATTTTGTACACAATGCTTAAGGCAAGATCTACAGAAAATGAGTGATAACAGTAAAAAGTAATGCTATATAAGTTCTGGCAAATACTACCCTTGATAGCAAAATAATTCAAATACTTCCAGAAGTCACATTACTTTAAAAGTGTGAGCAGATAACATTTATTTTTAAATGGACGATCATTTAATTGTTAAATATAAAGTAATATTATGTTTTTGCAAGTTAACTATTAGAGAAAATAGCTGTTGCTGTAGACAAAGAAAATTTAATTTCAAATTAACAATGTACAATAAGATATCAAAAATCAAATAGAGGCAAAAAAAAAGATACTTGTTCAATAACTGACTGGCTATCCTTTTATTTTCTTAAAATCTGTTGCATAACATTCACTAATTTTTCAACAACTCTACTAGAGAAACATTACTTTAATAAGAAGGAAAGTTATAATTCAGAGAAGCTTTTAAAGGGATAAATAACTGGACCAATAGTAATTAAGATGGATATAAGATTTAATTTTAATCCAAAAAATTTGTTAACTATTTGTTCACAGAAATTAAAAACTTTATTTAAGTATTGAAAAAAACCTTAAAACACCCATCAGTCAATTCAAGTTGATATGAAGCCTTTTGTTATAATTGTAATAATTTTTTACTTCCATGACCACAATGCATACCAATACTCAAAATGACTTGCTTTTAAATTCTTACCAAATAAGTTTGTTATAGCTTATAAATTTTTAGCAGTGGACAAATTTTTTCATAATGCTTAACTTGTTAGTGTATGAAAACATTTTCACTCAATATTATCTTACAAGACTGAGACCACATTAAAAATAAGATTTTAAAATTTTCAAAAAATTTATCTCAGTTTAAATCTTTTAGAGGCATTGTAATTGGATAACTACCTCTATGACAAATGGTTAAGAAAATAGCTGTTGGGTAATGATAATGATAGATACCCTCTGATGCCATTTTTTTACTTTTTTAAATTGCATATTTAGAAACATTTTTTTTTTTTTTAATTGGTAAAGCTATACACATAATATTGATGTATTTTATGTGTATAGTAAAATATTATATATGTTTTCAGCCATTAGGCATTTTATAATAAAATATCCTCCTTAAATTTATGAGGAATGAAAGGGTTACAATTTCCAAATATAAGCCAAAAATAATAAAATGTTCAATTCTTATAAACCAAAATTTAAAAAAGCACATCAGGTTAATTAACTTGAATTATTATAGTAAAGAAAATCATAAATTGACATTATTTACAATATAAAAATTCTTCATGCATTTATGTATTCGCAATGACTTTGAGGTCTTAATTTCTGCAACAATAAAATTTTAATCCATAAAAGTTAATAACAAATATAAAATGGGAAATTTGCCTTTCACTTTGATGTACTTGTTGATTGCAATTTTCTACAAAAAAGAAAAATAAAGTTTCTGATATATACTTGACTAGATGCGAAATTTTTGGAAACTATAAATGAAACAAATTAGGACTTCTACAGTAAAACTAACATAAAATTTGAAGAAAAAAAAAAACTTTATGTGGTTTATTTAATATATATATATTTTCCCCTTCCCTGCCTACAGAAATCAATATTTTTTAAGTATATTTATTTCAGTGATATAAAAATAAATACTTCAAAAAAATATAGGTTTGAGGAATAAGCAAAGAAAAAAAATTTCCCAAACAGGTAGCATCTAAATTTTAAAACATTATTTACTAGAAGCAAACCAGGGTAATTAAGATGGATTTAATACGATTTAATTTTAATCCAAAACGTTTTGAACAATTTGTTCACATACACTAAATGAAAAATGTTGGTTATTTGATTATTTTTTATTTGTAGATAACTCTTAAAATAAGTATATATTAGTGCTGTTTCATTACTATTTTTATTATAAAAATATTTATGATAATACATTACTATGATGCCTTTAATTTATTATTTCCTTATTTTTAAATTTCAAAGTTAGAAGTTCTCAAAAATAGAAATAATAATATAGAAATTTCATACCACATTTCTTATATTTACTTTATAGTAATTAATGAAAATATAAGAAATGTGGTATGAAATTAGTTAATCTAGTTAATTGTAAACTAGATTAACTAAAATTTAATGAAAATTTAGAAATTACAAAATTGATGCTAGTGAATTAATTCAGATATTTCATCAAATAGTCATAACTACAAAAAATAAAAGCAACAAAAAACCTAATACACAATGAACATTTTATCATTAACAAATTAAAAATTTTTAATTTATATGAAAATAACTATGACCATAAAAGTTAAAAAAATAAGTTTTGTAAAATTATTAAATATGTATAACAACTATTTTGCAAATTTCTTTTGGATATAATTGTAGGAAGGATATGTTTTTGTTTTGAGCAAGAGATAAAATTAAGTTATCGCCTCAAATTTTGGGAGGAAACTTCAGAAATATAAGGAACTTGAAAAAGAATGAACATTTTATGTGTCTGAATTAAATTGTTTTGATTTCAAAATGTGTGAGCATTATAAAATAATCTCTAGTTATATTTCTTTTATAAATGGAAATAAATATCCCTTGACATATCCTTTGACATACTGGGTTACAACAATGATCATCCTTTTAAAGTTTTGGAAACTTTTTTAAACTTCTCACATTAACAAATTAGATGACTTCAAGGAAAAATTTGATTTTACTTCAGTACCCAAATACTAAATATATATTTTTATTTATTGAAAATAAACATAATCACAAAAAATATTCTTAAACATGTTTATGCATTATTATTTTATGTTTAAAGTTTAATTTTATTACAATTTTTAAACAATAGTAATTCTTACTCTTTTTTAAATAACAAACATTAATAGCTAATAGTCAAGAGCTTTTCAACAGAATTTTTAACTAAGAACCATTAACAAAATTGTTGCTTATCAAATGAAACTGCTCAAAACTGGGGTGAAAAGGAAGCTTAAGTTGATTTATGAGGGGGCCATAATTGGTGCAAATTTAATAATCATTATATACTTTTAAATACTTTTTAATGAGTATTTATTAAAAAAAAAAAGAATTCAAATTTACTTAAATGATTAATTTCCTCGACCAATTTGTAAAAGAAAAACTGTTCTATTATGATCACAGATAGAGCATCTACCCTACATTTTATCTTAACATATATTTCTTTTCAGTATAATAATACAATTAACTTTACAATATCTTGAAGAATAGGTACAATTATAAGAAATTTTAAAATTTATTTCAATCAAATTACTTAATCATACAAAAAAAAAAAAAAAAAAAATCTTGAAAGCAAAACTACAAATTACCAACATAATTATTTCTAACCCTTTTGATAAAGTATTTTGGATTATTCTACAAATTTAAAATGTAACATATTGATTTCGAAAATAAACGTAGGAAGTTCATTTTCTGAGACACATTCAATTTATATCGAAAACAATATTACTTAGTTTTAGAAGCAAATACGTAACAAATTATTTATTTGATATGACAAAATAATACAACAAATTTTTTCTAAAATTTCGAGTGTGTGAAAGTTGTAATTTAAAAAAAAAAAAAAACCCAGTAATTTGAAGTTTTAATAAATTTTGAATACAATTGAAAGTGTCAAAATTCAAAGAACTACTTTCGTATCTGTATTTCCCTTCTATTTGTTCACGAATGTTTATACAGTCGCAACCAATAGAAACTGTTTCAGAAATTACTTCTGATAAAAGGCACGCTTGGTATTTACAATAACACGATAAACAATGAGCTGCTGAGTGGCGTGTTTTAATTTCTAATAGAATAAATCCTTACTTTGCTGGTTTCTTTTTCTTTGGAACTTGAAATCGTTGATTGCTCCAGCTGATTACACAGCAGTGATTCATTAGAATCATGAGACATATTTGATCTCAATGTGGAGCATCTAGAGTTGGATCTAAACTCTGAATTAGCCGTGTTGATGTTTTCACTATCAGGAGTATTAGGACTAAGATTAGGGCTAGCTGATCCCAACGCGGCTGAATTGCTTAAGCTTGTGGCGGCAGCCGAACTGCTGCTGCACCCCTGATAATCAGCAAGTCTTTCAGCGGCAACAGCAGAACTTGTAGAATTTTCTGAACGAGTTTTTAAAAGATTTCCGCATTCTTTGGAAATCTAAATTGTAGATTTAGTGTGAAACCTCTTATTTCAGATTATTTTATATCCCATCGATTAATGCATTTAATAAAACGTAAATATAGTTCACAAATCAAAACAACTAAATACAATGGAACATCGATATCTTCTTCAATGAAGTTAGAAAAAAAGGGTTTTGTGGGTAATCAATAATGAAAATTTAAGTTTCTATCTTAAAAAGTATTTGAAGAATATTTATGAGACAATTTTCTCAAGCCTTTTAATTTAATACGTAAAATAATTGAACTGAAGTGTAATATATGAATAAGGAAAAAGTTTAAATTAAATTATAATTTTGAAATGATTTTATATTTATAATAATTCCTATCAAACACCGTCAACTGTTTGAAATAGCTCTGGAGAAAGTATCAAAAATATGTATCATCCATTTTAAATAGAAATATCACGCATGGTAATAAATATAGGCTTACACTCCTTCAGACCAACGGGCTCCAAAAATGGAGTGCTCAAGATATGTGAAGTATCTTTTATTTGGTTTATCAATACATGTTAAACGCAAAATGACTGTTTCTGCAGCGCATTTTTCTCTATACATTCAATTATTTTTTCATATTTCTGATTTTCAACATTATTTCGAAGTAAAATAAATTAAAAAGAATCGGTTCTCAACAGTCTATTTTGATTTCGCAGCTCAATTTTAAATTTTCTAGCTTAAATTATTATTTTGTTAATGCATTTTAACTATAATTTCCCTTTTGAGGAAAACGTGGAAAAAATGAAGGAATTTAAATTACTGAAGTATTTATGAACAACGAACACCAAATCATTGAAATCTAATTAAAGTCATATATTGTCGTGGAAAACTACACAAAGATTTATTCGAATAATTTTTGAATTTCCAGTAAAAGAAAAAAAAATCTCAGATTTTTCGGAAATTTGATAACTGTTCATACTATAACGATATAAAAGGCTTGAAATGAAGAGAAAAAATAATCAGTGCTGATTGCTAGCGACGGGGAATGAAATTAATCACTAGTTGTAGGAATACACTTAAGCCTTTTATAACCTGTGTTTTATTAGTTTCGCACTATTTTCTTTAGAATTGAAATAAAAAATAGGATTTTATTCAGCGATCTAGATATTTTGTTTAAAATTAATTAGTCTTTCATACCAAGTTTAAGTTTTTTTTTTTTTTTTTTTTTTTTTTTAATTTTATTACTACTAAATTCTGTTTTTACTAGGATTTCATTTGCAAATTTGTTTACTATCAGTCTGTAACAAAAATGAATGACTGAATGACTGGGTGCTCTTAAATTAATCTTCATGAATTTTAGAATTACTAGTAAAGTTTTTATTTAATTAGAATTCTTTAAGTTCTTCAGTTACATTTCTTTTTCACAATTTCAGTTATATGAGAGCCTATATTTTCAAATCAATGATTTTAAATCTAATAAAATTGTAAAATACTTAGTTTCGTAATAATTATAATTTCATGATAATAATGATATATTATATATTATTATGCAGTAATATATTATAATTTCCTTACAATAATTATAATTTATATAATTTCTTTTATCCTTATTTATTTATTATATTATTTTTTTTCCTTTATTTATATATCTTTGCTTTTTCCTTTTAATACATATAATTTCCTTTCTAATTTCTTTAACCAAAGCAGAAATTAGTTCACATTGGTTCTATGAGATAAATAGTAACACGATGATGATTCTAACTAACGACCTAAATGTTGCTTCATGAATGGATCCAACTTTGCAAGTAATTCAATGAGGCCGAAAAAATTACTGCTGTATGGTTTGTATAATACGATGCGACTTTCCTTGAACGCCAAATTTTGCAATATATGTCACTATATTTCGTTTTTAAATATTTTTTTCAAAGTTCTTAATACTGTTCCTCAGTTTCAATTTTTTTTTAAATGTAGCAATTTGTATACCAAGTATACAAATTGCTACAGAAACAGTGTACAGAAGTATACATATTCTGATCTTTCATGATTTTGATATCACGAACTTAAAGGCACTCAATCTTTAAATCCAGCTAAACATAGAGAAGTGGCATTTGAAATTGGCTGGTTGGTTTGGGTTTCATGGCACAAGATTAATATTGGCTAAACAGTGCCAAACAATTTTCAATATCATTAAGGCCAGCGGTAAAATCCATTTAAGTTAGTTTATATAACAATAAAAAAAAAGGTTGTAGCTTAACTTAGTAAAATTGAGTAAAAGTACAGAATAATACACGTAAAAAGTTAAATATTTCCAGTTAAAATTTAACTCAATTCAAATCGTCTATTTCTATATCTACCTACCAACTCTCCCGATTTTTCGAGAGTCCCCGAATTTCGGCTCTCTTCTCCCGAGTTCCCTAATTGTATATAAATCTCCTAAATTTTATCAAAAACCAAGAAATTCTTTTAGAAAGGAATTTTTGTATAAAAAATAGGGAGAATTTCGAAGAAACTCCCTATTGATGAACGGTAAAATAATCCATCACAAATGAAAAAATTAAAAGCGATCTATAAGCGTCAAAATATCTCATCTCAAACCTTAACAGCATGTCCTTGAAATGGTACATGTTGGTTTACAAAAAGAAGGTACAAAAATTTTAGAAATAAATCGTGGCTGGTGCGGGGTAGAAAAAAAAAAGTGTCGATCGTTTTCCGCCTCGAAACAAAAATTGAAAAAGGTTTTACCTCACCAAACAATTCGCTAAACTAGAAAATCTCGTATAAATTTTTCTTACTTTTCTAGTCCAACGAAATGTTAAACAGATATCCAAACGGTCGGGATATAGTCAATCAATTCACATATTTCAGTATTTTTTCTTTAATTTTATTTGGACACTTGAGGGCCTGAATGGCCGAGTGGCTAGCGCTCTGGCGCTCGGTACCACAGGTTTCGGGTTCGAGTCCCGGAGGTGCCATGGTTGTTTGTAGTGGTTCGGAATCCACTTTAAAAAGTAGGTCCCGGTCTAATAAGAGCGTAGCGGGGGCATTGTTACTCCGTGGCTTATCTTCAAGTTACACGCGCCCCCTGGGTAATGCAAAGTGAGTACGTCTGCGCAGCACTTGCCTTAAGGCATCCAACACCAAAGTGTCTGTGTTTGCCAGCTGCATTAGAAAGAAAAAAAAAATTGGACACTTGATAAGTGTCTATATTTAGATATATAATATTAAAAGATACAGACGTATAACCGCGTCATTGTTGTTAGTCGCCCGTGTACAATGGACGACTAACAACAATGAAAAGAGGGGGGAAAGTTCGTAGACGAAATATGGGTTCAGTTTCTAAAGAGTTCTAAATATGTAACATTTCCGACAAAAGCCTTCCCGAAATGCGCACCTTCGTTAATGTGGGTTTTGTTTCGGATCGATTACTATTCTTTCTTCGTATCAAAGCATAACAGTTATGGTAAATCTAATTATATATTTCATTTATTTAAGAAAAATAAGAATTATAAATAACAAAAGATGCATTTTGATTATTTATCAAGAATTTTATTTGAAAAAATGTGTCTGTATTAAATAGTCTTCACTCAGTGAAATGCTAATATTTGTATTGGTAAGTCCCAAAATAATTTTATACCTTATAATTTGTTTATTTTTAGTATAGATATAGATGTGTTTCTTTTGTAAAATCTCTATTTAACATAAAATTCTCTATATTGAAAGTCTCCCGAAAAGTCTCCCGAATTTTCATTCCCCAAAGTCGGCAGCTATGCTATATCTTGTCGTATTCCAAAATATCCTCGTTATTAGAGAAACTTTTAACTGATAAGGATATTTGTTCCGATTTTGATGGCGTAAAAGGTTGCTTTTTAAATCTTTTCCTATTGAGACTATCAAATCTTCCAAATTCTATTTATTTATATCCACTGACTTTTTATTTTTATGGATTATATTTTCTTTTTTGTTTTTGTTTCGTCGTAGCAGCTGGGGCAGTTTTTAGAGGAGTAACAATTGAAGAAGTTAAGGCGGACGTCGGGGCCGAGTGTCTGGCGCTCGGTGCCACAGGTTTCGGGTTCGAGTCCCGACGGTGCCATGGATGTTTGTAATAGTTCGGAATCCACTTTAAGCCGTAGATCCCGGTCTCCCATGACTGTAAGAGCGTCACGGAGCTGAAGTCAGATTTTTACCAACGGGTGCTCCATCAGAACAGAAGCTGCCCTCTTCCCTCCATCCCTAAGTAGACTACTCACGGGATGCCCGCCCTGCACTGCAGGGCACTGAGGATATGTCACAAAAAGGCGGACGTCGATGGCTCATATACAAGATTGACAGATGTAGAAGATTCGGTACATTTAGGTTTTGGAGGAGAGAGTGGCTTAAGTTTTTTTAATGATGGATAAGTAATACCAGTTATATTGCTGTCAGTCGTAACAGATACAGAGCATGTAAGGCGAACTATTGTTAGAGAATGACTTGATTTACTTGTTATTATTTCTGCATATAGAGTTGAAGATTGCAGAAATATGATATTTTCTAAATAGTTTTAATCTGTTGGATTTTTTTACTTGTTGTCACTGAGGGCAGAATTTTAAATTGGAGGGTTGAGACTGTTGACTGCTGAGACGTACTTGGGTTTGTCTTGAGAATTTTTATAAGAATGGCCCAATTAAAACATGCTTGACTTCACCACCCCTATTTTTGACAATTAAAAAGCAACACAAAGGATTAGGGATATATGGTCTTGCAGGAAATTTAAATAGCAAATTTTAATATTTTTGAGAGAGAATAGGGTCATTAAAGCTGAATATCAAATGTTTTGTGGGAATAATGTCTACGCCTATATGTATCTCAATTCTACGAACAGAGTAAACACCCCTAATCCCTGAGTTCGTCCAAAATTTCTTTTCCGGATACAGTACCTTGACAAGTATTCAAAGATTTTGTGCTTGGATAATGTCAAAATCGAAGAGTTTCTTTGCTAATAAAAAGAAATTCGTCTGGGAGAGTGAATAAGTTTGAATCAAAAGTTACATGATCTAATTTTTTTTTTTTTTTTTACAGATTTAGGATTGACACCAATAGTAGTTACAACCAATCTTTTTCATTTTAAAAGGCGAAACTTTATCCAAGTCGTTTTCAAGAGCGGACAAAAACAAAAACTTCACAAAAGTCGACTATAATTTACCTCTTTCTTCTACTAATTGTACGATGCTGAGACACATGAGAGAGGTAACAAAGGGATTTGGTAATGACAAATTTAGGCCATCGTCGGGGTACGTAGTTTTAGAGGCAGAAGAACGCATGAAGTTTGAAAAGGAATTCGGTCCCGATAACATACTTACCACCATCGAGCTCAACGAGGGAAGCAGATTCCTTCAGTGATGTTGGTAAGGACCTATATAGTAAGAATCATCCCTTTAGACGACCTCCACTCTTAACGAGATGTTCAGAAAGTGTCAAATCGCTTGAATCCCAAGCAGTTTCAACTAGGATGAATTGATAACTATTAGTCGATCGATACACTCAGAAATGAGATGCATCTCCAATTTGCCGGAAGTGGAGGCCAAAGAAATGTGTTGCCCACACAAAAATCGCAACTCCGTTTGGACTCATCAGGATCTCCTTTTTCCGGGATACAGGTCACGCAGATACAGGTTACGCACGGTAAAGACGTGGGTCAGATAATTGACATTGTTAGTGTACAAAAGCATAGCTTAAGGAAAAAAAAAAAAAACGATAAAAAAACATTGTTGGAAAACTTGACACTTACTTAAAGAATAAAGCTAATGACAAGAACAAAATATTTAAGAATAATAAGAAGATAGATTCTAAGAAAATCAGTAACAAACCGATGCTCAACCGCAGGAAGATAATGAATCTTTGATTTGTATGAATATTAGGAATATTATTTATGAAAAGAGCAAATAGAACTGGATATATATATATATATATATATATATATATATTGTGTGTGTGTAGCGATGTGTTATGTTATTTTGGAATACTGAAGGGGTTTTGATTTCTCCTGTTATGCCATGATATTTGTAACTGCTACTCTCGGAAATTCCCAGATAAAGTAGTTGAGGTAATTAATGGGGCTACTAAAATAATATTAGTAATAAAAGATTAATTTTAAATATTGATCAAAGAAGGAGTTATGCGTAATTAAATCTGGAATTAATATTGCTTTTGATCTTTTTTCTTTGCCATTAAGATTGTAAAATAAGATATTTTGAATCATAGTTTATTGAAAAGAAAATATTTTATTATATATTTGTATATTTAATAGAAAAAAAAATTTTAGAAATTGAATTAATAAAATCTTTAAATGAGGGCATTTTAATTATTTATTTTAGTGGAATTATGAAATGAGAATTAGAAGCGCTGTGTGAAAGCGGATAATACCACTATTATGAGAAAATTGTGACTGAGTTTTAATCAGATTGAGATGATTTACTAGTGTCAGAAATATATTTATTGAATCTATCCAAAGTTCCGTGCGAATTACCTCATTTTACAATATTCATAAAAATAAATGCTGTATTAAAAGAAATTTTTTTCCCATTTTATTAGGATTCTATTGTTTTCTGGTACCTTGTTTATTTTTGGTGGCGATCTTGATCGATTCAACTTATTACACTATTTCCATTTAATTTATTATTTGGTAAAAAGTATGCCTTGAAAATATCTCTAATTTTGCTACCAATTTTCTGAATGATATTATGTTGATTTTTAGTAAATTGAATTTCTAGAATTGCTTGCTGCTGTTTTTGTTTTCTAAAAGTCATTATTTGTTGTTTCTTGGCGGCATTGATGAGAGACGATATTAATTTTCTTTTTTATTCTTTCTGACACATTCAACAGTAGATAAAAAGCAATGGTACTCAAACGTTTAATCACTAAATCCGATAAGAAAATATTGTTGTGGACATCCATTGATAAGTCACACTCCATTTTATCCGTTTTTCCTTTTATTTACTAAGCTAAATGAAATTTTATGTAATTTAATGTAAAAATTACTAAATAGACCTGATTTTGAATGATGTAATATCGGACTATTTTAAAAACACTTTAGTGTTGAATGCTATATTTTTACTTCATAGCTGCCAATCAGAAAACCACTTTTGCAGGGGAAAAAAAAAAAAGAAAAAAAAAAAGCAGAATATTCAATACTTTATGTCTTAAAATCGAAATTTCAATCTAGTGCGACAACTTCTTTATTAAAATATAAATTTTAAAAGTTGGCTTACTAAGATTTTCTATTTACGACTCAATAAAATATAGAACATCAAAAAAAGGAGATAACTAAATGAGTTTTGTGGTTCATCAATGCTGTCCTTTTTCTAAAGTTTTTTCTTATTTTTTTAAATTTTCTTTTGCTATTCCCTTTATTAAAATAAATTCTCAGTTATATTTTAAACTAGTTGTTAAATTTATTAAGAAGCATTTTTTATGTCAAACATTCATATTAATCTCTGTAAGGCAATAAAGATAAATTAATTGGCTGTACATAAGTCATCAGGAAAGAACGATTGTTTTGTTTTCGTTACCTATAAAAGTGAAAAGCAAAATTATTTAAGTTTAAAACCAGAATGCAAACTTCTTGATATTTATGTATATTTCAAGATAAATATATTTTCAAAATTCCATTTCAAGTTCCTAAGCATTTAAAATTAAAAAAAAAACCATATAGATTTATTGATTTTTAAAATTATATATCATTTTACTTTAAAAAAAAAAATTTCGCAGAAATTTTAGGAGAGACATGTTAAGAATTTAAGTTATTTTAAATGAAAAGGATAGATAGATAACAGTATTTTCAATTTTAAAAAGATTATATCTTTATTATCATGAATATCATTGTTATGAAATAAAGAAAATTCCGATATGCCAACAAAAATTCAGAGATCTTTTTAAAATAATTTTTCAGGTTGTACAACCCAGAGGAATGTAATACAACTAATTACACATTATGTTCCTGATAACTCAAAAGTAAAACCTAAATTTAATTAATCAAATGAAGTCCAATCATAATCTGAGGTAAACATTTTTATGCAGGCTTCTAACCTTGGAAAATTTTAAATTTTCTGAATAACCTATTTTTCTAAATTCAAAATTGAGCATTAGAAGTGTTAAAAACTCTTTTGATTAATGAATATCTTTATAGTAATCAATCTACCTGAAAGATAAAACCTAAATTTAATTAATCAAATGAAGTCCAGTCATAATCTGAGGTAAATATTTTTATGCAGGCTTTATATTTTCTGAACAACCTATTTTTTTAAATTCAAAACTGGACATTAGAAGTGTTAAAAAACTCTTTTGATTAATGAATATCTTTAGAGGAGCAAAAATAAAATAATGAATTATTTTAAAAAATATTAGAGTCCTGAAAAGCGTAATTAATACTAAAAAAAGGCTGATGGGCTCTTACGTTTTCCCAATCACACATTTGCTTTTTATCTTAATTTATATCAGCAGACAACCTGGCTAATTTGACGACAAGAATCAAAACTAAACTTAGTACCGCAGCCCACTCATATAAATGAAGACGAATACACAGCATCATGAATGCATGGAATAAACTTTGTTTTTCAAAGGAAGTAACACTGTAAAACTAGGATAAAGTGATTACCTAAATTAGGGTAGAAAAGGAATGCGATTTCGATCATGGAAATTAAAAAAAAAGAGACTTCCAATAAATAACACTTGTTGCTTCTAAGCACGAAGAGGGGCAATGGGCAACCTCAGTTGTTGTCCCACAGGACGTTTGACCTTGCTTTTGTGATCCATAAACCTGATATTCTATTTTGAAACTAATACAGGGTTACTGAACAGAAGATCTGGCGGAAATTGTAATCCAAAATATCGCCAAGACATTGAATTGTATTTCGGATGGATTTTAAAGCAAAGAAGTAAAAGTAAGATCGACTCCCGTAAAGTTTTAGAAATAGTGTACAGAAATGGAGGTGAATAAGTGAATCATTATTAACTGTATGGTTAGTTCAAAATATAACATTTTAATAATCATTTTTTTTTTGCCTAAAGTTCAATCTGTCATAAAGATGGACGCTCAGGAAAAAACGTCTGTTTATACATACATACAATATATATATATATATATTTGCTAAATTATTCAACTTTCCTGTTACTAGTTAATAAAAAGTATAGCCAGTTTAATAAAATATGCGACTAATATGGGAATGCCAGCTGTTATAATTCGTTTTATAACTCAATAATAACATTCATTTTACGGAGCAGTGTCATTCGTATGGGTAAATTTTACTAAATGTAATACATATATTTTTTCCTATATTTATATTTTTATTTAATGCTATATATATATATATATGTATAAACAAATGTTAAATGAACCTTTCAACAAGAAACGAAAAGATACATAAGAAAAAAATTTTAATTTTCATCTTTAGAAAAAAATATTTTATTCAAATTACCGAATTCTCATGCTTTTCAAATATTGTAGCTCGATTTTCCACACGGACACGGTATAAGTGGTATAAATTTTTTAATATAGCTCTATAAATACAAGGTATAAATTTTTTTCCCATGGAACTTATACCGCGTCCTTATAACTTATGCCTTTTCATTTTTTTCACATTTTTTTCCTAACTGATTTAGAATAGTTTAAAAAAGATTTTGATGAAAGAGACTTTTTAATTACTTTGAATTTTAAAATTACTAGCTATTCCTCTCCTCACTGAGTATAAAAAGATATTCCAGAAATACCGCTGATAATTTGATGGAAGATCCATTTTTTTCCAGTCTCATTTTCCTGAGAGAGAGCAGCTAAAATAATTTATTTATAGCAAGAAATAACCATACATCTCCGATTTCGTACTAAGGAATAATGTTTGCTAGATATATACAGATACACGGCAACCAAAATATTTGATTTTAAGCCAAAAAATATCAAAAATAGTAAACCTTTTTACAACATAATTAGAATTATTAGAATGGCTATTTCTGATCTATGAAAAATTCTTCTCAAAAAATGAACTCATCTATTGCACTGAGCTTTGTAATTCAAATATTTCATTTATTTTACAGGAAGAAATTAAAAACTTTTTAGTTAATCGTATTTTCCTTTTTATATAGAAATAATTCCTGTGTAACATGGCTTTGAGATTCATACAAAAATTCTGTGTTATGTAAATGAAAATTCTAGTTTTTAAAAAATGAAAAAATATGCTTATTAAAATGAAAATTATTCAAAAATATTTCATATTCTTGCTAACAATGTTTTCTTTGTCACCAATAATGATAATCATAATATTTTTAAGATAGTTCAAAGTGATTTTATAATTTTAGCAAACAGAGATGTCTTTTAAAATGTCTTTTTTTTACGGCAAAAAAAGATTTTTCAAGGCTAAAGGAAAAAAAAAACACCACTATTTATCAGTCAAAAAAGTTATACATTTTCAGCTAAATATTATTATTTTGTCAATGTCAATATACAATAAAAGAAAAGTGGTGAAAGTCTTTAAATATATTTAAACCATTTAATTTAAAACGATTATTCTAAGCAAACCAATTCAATTTAAAATTTTAAAACTGTAGGGGAAATTTAACACTACAAATATGATGAAATGAAAAATATTGAATAAATGGCCCCTTCTCTTAAATACTCTTATCAGAAGTTTTTATGGACGAATTTTTTTCTTGACTTTTGATCACATAAGATCGGAGCCATATTATAGGAATCGATGTTATAAGAGTGTATATTTTGATTCAGTAATTTTTAAAGTAAGTAATTTTGTGTACTGTATTTTGAGTACTTTGAGTAAAATACTATTATAGGGTGTTCGGGAAATACTGTATAAGTCGTTTGAAAGAAAAAGAATGACGTAAAATAAGTTATAACAGAAGCAGAAACATCGGTAATTGCGCATAACATATTTACTTTGGAAGGTGTTCAAAATGACACTGTACATATAGATGAATGCATGCGCGTGTCGTACAATGGCTAACTGCACATGATTCAACAGCGTAGTGTTCACGGGATTGAAATCATCATGTAGACGAGCATCTAAGACTCGTCCTGTAACCGGAGATACACCACTTCCTTCAGATGCTCCAAGTGAAAAAAAAAATCCAAAGATTCTGCGATCGTTGCTGTTACACACCTGGACACTTTCCATTCAATCCAGCGACCTGGGCATCCATATCCGACCCGAGAATCGTATAAACTAGATGAAATGTACTAATGTTTCATCATGCTGTTGCCGATTCATCATGCTATTGGTTATCTATTGCCGATAAGGATATGCCATCCAGGAATCACTTAGTACACCACGGAGAAAGACGAAGTATAAATGGTCCCTGCGTCGTAGTGGCAGTTATGTGATTACCCAGTATGTACGCGTTTACATATCAGCCTAGCTAATGTTTTTGAGGATGGATTAAATGAGGATTAAAAGCTAATTATACTGGCTGTTGTGATTGTTGAAGACTGTGTCATGTGTCAAACATGCTACATCATGTGCTACATGCTACAAAAAGAAAAATCTGCTCTCAAGATGCGTGCATTAAAAGCATTGTTGGCTTCATGTAGTTTCAATACCATTCACAGGCATTCGCGGACCCCCTTGAAGTAACCTTTGAATGGAAGCGTAGCAATATGTGTTTAACCTCTCTTACAATATTTTATGTATTATGGTGATTGTAACTCAAATTAAATTGAAGTCACAGTATCGTATTTACAATTTTAAGTATTGATGTGTACTTGATGCCAAAATGGTTAATCTAACTTAAAATGTCTAATTTTTAAGAATAATATTAGATATTTTGTTGAGAAGTTTTCATTTCTACTCACAATTAAAAGTTCAGAAACAATGATGTGACATGAGATAAATTATTATATTGGTTATAGCACTTCGGGTCGAAGACTAAGAGTCTAAAGACATCAATTTTAATATGTTAGTTTCATAGGAGGACTGAAGAAGCTTGGTGGTTAGTTCATTGTGTACTAGAAGAGGAATTTAGTTCGAAACCCCACAAACAAGTCGAATTGAAAAACCTCCTTATCTAATTAGGAGTATGATACATTTATAGGTTGGGAAATTCTACCATTTGTTACAGAGGGGATAGGTATGGGTGACTCCTTGCTCCAGATACTACTTTTGGGAGTATTTGCTTTAAATTGGTATATTGCAATGTGTATGTAATGTAGCAGTCAGTCCCCCTTCCCACTCATTGTGAGCCCCTGGTATCAAGAGCATTAATGTGTTTATCATGTAGCAATCCTCCCCCTCATGGTGCACATTGAGTAACACTGAATCTGCTACAATTTCGTTGTATCAAGAGCATTAATGCGTTTGTAATGTAGAAGTCCTCCGTCCTCCAAAACAACATTAATCATAAGTCATATCAGTTCTGTGTGAGAATACATTTTCAGTTTTATAAAAAAGAACAGGTCTGAGTTCCGCTTATTTATGGCAACGATTTTCAAAATTTCTAGGAGATATTAAAAATCATGAAACACAATTTTGAAAATTCCTCTTAGTAAAGGCAGGCGTAAATGTGTTACAAAAATAAACGTTATTTGTCTGTTCATTTAAAGGCATTCGAAGGTAAACGTTTTTAGAATATTATAAATATATGCTGACATATTTTTAATTTTATTAATCACTTAAAAATATTGTTTTTAATTTAAAAAATTATTTGCAAATGAAGCAATAATACGAAACCAATATCCTGTCTATTCCTTTATTCTTAGACAATGGAATAAAATGTGACCGTGTGAATAAAATTTCGCTCTTAGAAACTGTATATAGCAATACAAAGCTTTAATTCCGTATCTTCTAGTTCACGTCTACATTGATGTTCAGTTACATTTTTTTTACTTAATGTTTTCTATGGGACATTTATGCAACAATGAAAAAGTCTCGAAAAGTTATTGCGACAATGGTGAAAGCAGAAAATCGTAAATAATAATTACTTATTACTTAGAAATAAAATTCATTCTTTTTCACAATTAGAATGGTTGAAGGTTATGCCAGAAACTGGTTTTAAAACCATTTTCTTGTGGCTCCAGATAATAAATTAGGATTAGAAAAGGGCCTTCTACGGTTGTAGCTCAGTGACCTTTTCAGTCTTCTAAGGAGTATTCGTTTAATATGTTTTGTTGCTTCATCAGGACATTTGTTCCTTGAAGAACCATTCTTTTTCGTTTGCGGGAAAAGATCAGGTCAAGAGTTTCTTTATTATTATTCTGGGTTTCGTTCTCACCATCTCCTGCAGCCATCGGGTGAAACTAATGATAGATTTTTTAACAGAAAGAGTTAAAAATAATGCCAGATGATACTAATAATGAACTTCTTAATAAAAATAGTAAAATACTCCATTGTATTATCAACAATTTAATGTTACGGTTATGCCAATTACCATTTTCAGTTCACCGAACTGCATTAAGTTACTTTTTGTCAAAAATGAATTTACCGGAATTGAAACAATTAGTTATTATCATTAGATTTTCGAAGTTATAAAATATAATTATGTAATAAAATAATAGTTAAAAACTTTAATTCCATTTTTAAAAACATTTTTCTTCTGAAGCTAATGCAAAGATTTTCCAGGTAATAAATGTAACAGTCTTTTCCAATTAAAAAAAAAAAAAAAAAATGAAACGGCATATGTAAATATAAATACATAAATTGTATAGTAGTAAACGATTATTTTCTTGGATTTGTAAATTTTAGTTTAAAAAACAACTAAAATTGTGAGTTTATAATAATCTTCACTTATTGTAATCAGACACAAGTAAGACAGACACAGACTAAAAGTTTTTGTTTATATGTTAAAAGTCTATAAATTCCATTAAATAATAATATTGAATACTCTACAAATTGTGTAGCAATCGAAAGTGGAGTCATTATTTGATTATAAATGCATATATTATTTGGTACAATTGAAGCATTTGGAATCGTAAACAATGTATGGGAAAATGAAATGAAAACAAAGAAAAATTTTCTATAAATAATGTCAATACTTTTATGTAAACTTTAAATATTGACATCTGTAGAATGAAGAAGATATCAATATGCAGTTTGCAATTTTGATTAATATTAAAAAAAGGATTTGTTTCTGATTCAAGAAGATAAAATTTATTAAGTCCATCATTATCAATAAAAGTAACAATTTTGAAAACTTTTTTTTTTTATTTTCTCAAAGTAAATGTTTAATAAATTAAAATGTAACATACTAAATAAGTTTTCTTTCATTTGTTGTAATTTCTATTCAAAGAATAATTCATTCAATTATTAAAACTGCTAATATTTCATACTTAAATTTTAGACAAAAATAATGATATTTTATTCCAAGCACTTCTTGAACTAATGTTGGTGAAGTGTTATTTTAGTGATGAATACAAAAGAAAGGATTACGACGTATGGCATTAATGGTGAAAGAAAATTAAAAATAAAGTTTAAAAATTGTGTTGAAATTTATAACGTTTATGTAATAGTTTAAATATATAACGAAATTATATTAAAAGGATAATATAAAGCAAAAACTATTTTGATAACTTATTAATTGTCTGTCAGAAATTTAAAATAATCAATATTTTGTCCTTGAATTTTGTAAAAGAAGAAAAAAAACTCTTTTCATGAAGTTTTGATGTATTGCCATCGTTGTATAATGTGATATAAATAAAATTTTAGAGATTCAGAACTATCAAACAATCAAAATTGTCACCAATCCATTAGTGCTGAAAAGATAAGATAAGTGAGCAAATATATTTTGCTAAGAATATGCTTTAAGCATATTCAACTGGTGTATTTTTAAGCATATTCTAACTAAAAAATTTTTAAGAATATTCTAACTGATAGATGCATGTAAACTGATTAGATACTAAAATATAATGCTTAAAGAGCATATGAAAACGTTCCATAAAATAATAAATAATATATGAACTTGTATTTCTTAAAAAATAAAATCGAATTGATTTAAAAATTTTAGTATAGTTCTATATATCAGTGTTGTTTAAACCGTAGCTCAGTGATAAATGAATTAGGAAATTTTCTTAAAAGACTGAAACCAAGAGATTACTTTATTTAAATTTTATTGACACAAATATATATATAAAAAATTAAATTTTTATTACATTTAAATACATATCTATATTTTTATTTCATTTTTCTAAAATATTTTTTATGTCTGTAATTAAAACTTTTTAATGTATTCCATTATTTAAAAAAAAAAAAAATTCTAGGCAGAAAAAAATGAAAACTCTTATACTTCATAATTCTAATGCTATACATTATTTACGAATTTGTATGTCTATATGTCTCACCTTGCTTCCTGTTCTGCACTGAGTCCTGTTTCTTTATGAAAATGTTATTGGATTGACAGACTTAAGTTGATGGATTAACTGATATCATTTGTGTCTATCTTGTTCTTTGTATTTATTTTTTTATATGTATATTGTTTTGTCAACTTGTCATTGGAAATAAATTTACTAATTTGTTAGTTTATCACAAATTAGACTCGTTAGAATTAACATATTTTATGTTCAAACCAAGTTGATATTTTTTCAATTAAATATAGCCCAAGGAAACCAAAAGGTATCTTTGCTATAGCGTTCTGTTATTAAAAAATTGACTTGCAATTTATTGAAAGAACCTCCTCTATTAAAAAAATAGAAATGTTATTTCCATTTAAACCTTATTCTCTTTGAAATATTATATTCAATGTTCCTTTTCATTAGCTCACTAAATTCTTAAAAATACTTTCGCTAGTAATTGAAAATTATTCACAAAAAATCAAAAAGTTAAATTAAAAAAAAAAATTCTGCAATTCTGGGGAAAAAAATTCTATTCTAAACTATTCTTTGAAACCGTCTTTTCCATAAGATTCCTATCTTGTACAAGAAACTTTTGTTTACGTATAATTAGATTTGATTATTGCTTTTCTAACTACTCAAATATTATATATTAAGACATTACGGAAATCATATGCAAAGGAACTTTTATCATTTTTAAATAAAGAGTTAGTAAAGATCATTTTGTAACGAAGTTTTCAATTTAAATTTTAATCACTTTTTTGCCACGTATATTCATCTCTGAAAGTTAGACAAATGAAACCTTTTAAAGTTTAAAAGTTTTGAAATTTTACGCCACTGTCCTAGCAACAACATCGCTAGTTAGCGAACATCGCTAGTTGGCGATGTGTTGTAAATGTAAGGAATGTTGAAAAGGTGAAAGAAGATTGCGGTCTTCATAGTAGCAGTATAAATGTGGCCATTCACTGGAGAACCCCACTCACCCACGTCTGTGAAAGACTCTCTTTGTCCTGGTCCAAAACACCGATTTGTGACTTCGGAGGCTATTGCTGCTATTGAAGAGTCAAGAAAAGAAAAAAAATTACGGAAGGATGTGGATGAAATAACCACACATGTAGGTTTAGATTGGATGAAGAGATATACTGAGTGTTTACCCGATTGATAACACAGTCAACCGAAAGAAACTTTTCCAGTAAAATCAAGGCATTTTTTATACTCTTTACGAAATGAGCTTAATATGAGGTATATTATGTAGAAAATGATGCACCCGTGTTACTCATTTACTCAATAAATTATTTAGGTTTTATTATAAGGTTATCATTTGACTGAACATCATATTTTTTTGCCTACTTTGTAAATGTAAAATAAATTTTCCATTAAAATTTTGCAATGGCATCTAACATCATTGGATTATTAAAATTCAATTTACATCAAAGGAAATATTTATCATCAAAATATTTCGGAGAGTTTGTGTGTTTTTAAAGAAATGTACATTGCGAAAAAGCGAATATATACATGCTCTCAATTCTGATTTTTTTTTTTTAAATTCGGGGAAAAAAATGGGCTGTAAAATTATTGCGTTAACATATCTTTGAAATATATATATATATATTTGCTTCTCAAAATGTATAATTCTTTAAATTTACTATGTCAAAAAACTAATGGTATGTCTTCTTGAAATGAAAATTAATAATAAAATTGTTATATCTTAATGGCATTGATAACAAACTGTTTTTTATGAAAGAAACAAGATGACAGAGAGAAAAAATATAAAATGATCATTATCTCATTAATAAGGTTCTTTTTATAAAACAGATCTTATAAGATGTTTTAAACTTAAAATTTCTTAATTAAAATTTTTGTGTAAATAAATATTGAAATGCTCGTAGTACCAAACATAGTGCAACAAGCAGGTCTAAAATCATAGCGTATTATTAAAGATCAAGATGATATATAATTAGTTCTGAATTATTGTTGGTATATGAGTAGCTAAGTATGATAGTTTACTGAGATAAAGCATATCATTTCTCAAACAGCGATATATCATTTCTAACATATTTGGATGCAATGGAGCGACACTAATACACTAATTTTTGAAGATACGGTGAACAAATAAATGCCCTAATTTTGGCGCAGGTCTGATTTTTGCGATTTCTTTCCACAAATGCAGTATTTTTGTAATTTTTAAAATCCTTCGTTAAATATATATTTTAAAATCCTTAAAATCTAGTATCACCACTTATAAATTCTGAATTTTACTCTTAAATAAATATTAGCCATGCTGATAAAAGATAATTAATGGAAAAAGAATTCTTATACATGGAACTAATGGACTTTTGTAAGTTTTGAACTGTGTTAATCTTGGCGGAATTAGGAAGTAGAATAACAATATTGCTGTATTTCTTGCAACCTTGACGAAGTAAATCATCCCCAAAAAAAAAAAGAGGATAGTGATAATGAAAAACGAACCGGTTTCCCTCATGGTAGCTAGTGGCTGTTGGGGAAGCCTTTGAAACAGAACAACTTTTTCCACCGTTCTGGAAGGTTACAAGCGAGGTAAGTGATTGTCTCAACACCTCTTAATGAGTGATATTTTCTATCACTGAAATTGATGTTTCTTTTAGGAAAGTAATTTTCTGTAAGTTCTCTGTTATATTCAAAACAAAATCATTAAAATCTATTTCAAATAGGAAAGGTTTGTGCTAGGTTTTATGAATACGACGAGATATACAATTTAGTTCTTATTTCATAATGGTACAAGATTGCTGAGGTTTTTTTGCGATTGAAACATTTTTTAGACTTATTTAGTAATTTTTAGATACATAATAGATATAAGATTTTAATAAGATATCTGATTTTCTTTTTCTTCTTACTTATAATGTATACTTTTTTGTCATTAAGAAGGAAGATTTACTTCAAAAAAGATTTATTTAAACACATTTGATTATATATTTATTTTATCAGTATGTTTATTGTAAGCCCCAAAAGCAAGACTTTACTTCGTTGACCTTTGCTCAATTATTACTCTTGTGAGAAGCTATTATAATTTTGTCTGTTTAAAAATATAAAATATCTAAATAAGTATTCTAAGATTGCTACAATTCTTTTTCGAAAAACATAAACTGAAACTTCTACATTGTATAAATATTTTATTAAGTTTTCAAGCTGTTCTTATTTTTTTCACTATTATTTAAAAAAGTATTTTAAAAAGAATTAAAAACTGAAATAAATTTTTCAATGAATATTTTAATAACAATGCAGATCTTTAAAAAAAAAAAGGCTGAAGTTTAAGGTTATTAATATTTATTAAGTAAAACTTTCGAAATGTTTTCAGTTTTTTAAATTAGTCGTTTTGATGTTCTTTTAATATTCTGCAGCCTGTTCTTTAATTTCATTACAAAATTTAGAAATTTTTTAAAAATATATTTATTATTATAATCAATTGGTTAGTAACTAATGGTCAGAAATTAATCACGAAGAAAAGGCTGAAATTTAATGTTCGTATTTGGGATTATATTTAATAAACTTTAGAATATTTTTAATTTTACTTATGCAATTTGATAACTGTTTTTGAGAAAATTGCAGAATAAATGGGGGCTTAAAAATGACTAAATTTATAATAAGATACATGCTTTGTACCATAATAAACTGCAATAAAGAAATCTCATAAATAACAATTTGCTTTTGATTTTCTATAAACAATGTAAAATAATCTGTTAACGTGTTGGTTGTTTATTTCATTAAAATTCATATTTAGAATGAAATGATTCAGTTTTTAAAAACGTTTAAATTAAATTTTTGATAACCTGTGTACTAGAATGAACATGAAAGCATTGTAAAGTATACTGACAAGTCAGCAGATAGTTTCTTTCATAAAAATTCACACAGAGAACTAAATTACTTCAAACAATCTTTCAAGTTGTTAAATTGCGCGTTTTGAAAGTATCATCTATTTATATTCAAAATAAAGCTAGATCCAGGCTTCTTAAAACCTCTGAAGTAAACAAGCTTCTGCGTTCATCTGTAGTAGTTTATTCTGTCACAGTTTTATATTATTTCCTATGCGTACTGAAATTGTTTCTTCAAGTGTTTCTTTAGAACTGAGATGATAAGAAAAAAAATAACATAATACACAATATTTTTGAATGAGTGATACAGAGAATCGTGGTTAATGTTATTCTACCTTATTTTTGAAATAACTGGCGACGAAATTCCGTGTAGCAGATAGATAAACATTCTTTTTTTCAATAACATAGTGACTGAAGACGAAGGAATAAAATTTTTTTATTTCGCAATGAATAATATTAAAAAACAGTCCTATTTTGTACATAATGAAGTTGTTTTTTAACGATTTAAACATGTCAAACCTAATTATTTATGCAAGAACAAGGATACATTAATCACATCAAATACTTCAAATTCTTTTATACCAAATTGATAACTGGGGATATCTTTTTTATAACTAAATCTCGAAGAGTAAGTTCTTATAAGAACAATGTCTAAAATTAATTTGTACCTCTACTAAAGTTTTTGTGATTAATTTTACGAATACTTTGCTTTTCAATTAAAAATTGTCAATTTCAACGAAAGTAAAGCACATATTTAAAATATAAAGCTATCTCCTTCATTTTTATCTTATTCAAATAAGTTGAAGTCACTCTTTGGAAGACAGGTTTTTAGATCTAAAAATACATTGTGTTGCATCTAGTAGAATAACGACATTTAGACAAATTTAACAAATTTATTGTGAATTTTTACAAGCAACTATGAAACACATTTGAATGAGTTATGGAATCAATCCTGCATGGTGTGTTAAAATAGAAATTGGAAAAATACCTCTATGTACTTTCCCTCTTATTTCCCTTAAATTTCTGAAATTACTTGAACAATTTTATATTCTATTGTTACTCAAAACTGCGTGATTTTTCCAGTTGAAATGCAACAGACAGCCTTTAAAAAATATTAAGTTACTTTTTTGACTGATGAATATCGTTAGTAAGTTTGGTGAGCTTAAATATAGAAACTATATAATTTTTAAAATCCGATTTTTTTTTTCATGACATTCATATCTTTAATATAGATTGCCAGATTCGTAAATGTTTTCATTATTTCTTAAAAATTTATTTTGGAACCCTTACATTTGTAAGGGAATTTGTTTGAATTTAATCCTTTCATACAACTAAGTTAGAGTAAGGGAGAATAAAAAAATGTAGTACAAAATACTGATACATGGTGCCCATAATTAGTTGATTATATTTTAAAATTAAAACCACAAGTTATATTGATAGATATTTAAATAATATGCATAAAAAAGTATATATAAATCTTTAATTTTAAAAATATTTTAAATCCATTGGAATTGCTTTTTAAAATTTTTGATAATATATCAATGATAAAAATAGTTAATTAAAATAATATTGATTATGGTAAAGAAGTTGATAATGAAGTACATATTACATATTAAGTCATATTCAAATCACATGAGCTCAGCCGGCCCGACTTGTCACTCAGTGGTAACGTGCACAGGCTAACGTGCAGGAGAGAGACAATTAGAATCCACAGTCACTGCTTTCAGAAACAACATTTTTTTTGATAATATATAAGTGCTTAATAATGAATAATAATGAAGTACATGTTAAGTCATATTCAAATCCCATGAGCTCAGCCAGCCCGACTTGTGACTCAAATGGTAACGTACGGTTAATTAAAGTAATCAGAAACAACATTTTTTTTGATAATATATCAATGCTAAAGGTAGTTAATTAAAAAGTAATATTGATTATGGTAAAAGTTGCTTAATAATGAATAATAATGAAGTACATGTTAAGTCATATTCAAATCCCATGAGCTCAGCCAGCCCGACTTGTGACTCAATGGTAACGTGCAGGAGAGAGACGGTTAGAACCACAGTCATTGCTTTCAGAAACAAGGAGACAGCATGTGTCAGCGTCTCGTATCGATAGTCGATCTTCCTGGTGGTTGTCTTCCTGTGTTCCCTAATACAGCATAGAAGCAATCATCCTTTAAAGTAATTCTAGTAGGCAATAACTTATTTAATAAAGACTTTTCAACTGATTTTTAAAACTTAGAAGGATTAACATATTTAGCTGAATATTGATAATTTGCACGTTTACATTTTTATCAATAATTAGATAATCAACATAAAAATTTTTTTAAAAAATAAATAATTTAAAAGGACGGCATGAGCATGAGATATCAGCCTCAGCCATCTTAATGCACACAATTTTCATTTCCGCTGAACTCGAATTTGCTTTTCCTTTCCTTTCTTCGAACGGAAAATGCCGACTTTCGTTCTGAACAAAAGATGACGACACGATTTATCGATCATAGTAAGATAATTTAATATTTGAATTCGGGATTATATTTAATAAAATTTAGATAATATTTTTAATAGAATAATATTTTTTTTTTTTATTTTAATTTGTTGAGACATTTAATACTCAGTCAAATTTCATATTAATTGAGAATAGATTGAGAAAAGTAGATATTGTTTTTCGGCAAATCTTCTATTCTACGATGAGCAAAAAATGCCATATATTTACTAACAATTGTTCATTTAAGTAGTGCAGTTTGACGATAAACATATTTACAGATTCTGCTTATTTAAGTGTATATTACACAAACACAAATTATGGCTTTATTTCCTCAGTTGTGTTATTTGAATGATGCTGTATTGAGTCATGAATTAAATACAAACATTAACATACATTTTTATAACTGCTATTTAGATGCATAATACTTAACTAGATATTTTAAATTTAGAGTTTTATTAATATAGGGACACCATTGGTTTTATTTAAATTATCCTTAAATAAAGAGGGAAATGCAATTTAAAAATAAAAATTCAGTTTGAAATAATAAAAACATTTACCTTGAAATCTCCGTTTAAACGTATCTTCAATTGATCTCTTATACTACTTTTATCGCAATAAATAAAGCTTGAAAAAAATCATTCAGCGAGTATTTAAAAGGTTTAATAAAAGGCCGAAAGTATTGTAAAGCTAAAGTATTGTTGCCAACAGCTGATTATAGTTAGGTAAAATTTCAAGTTTACATTTTTGTAAATATACTAAGATGCCTCTTACTGGTTTTGAAGCGATGTGCATTTCAGTTATCTTTTTTTTTGTGTATCTGTTGTCTTTGTGCACATGGTAAAAATGCATTTTCCTTAATGTGAATCATTATAGAAAGTATTATGAAAGCAACTAGATTTGTACAATGCAAAAAACATTTAAATAAAGAACTATAAAAGGCCAATATTTAAACTGATATAAACATACAGCAAAATTATAATAAGTTATCTATTTTACTGTGTGAAATAAATTATATTGTGTATGATCTATAATTAGAAGACGTAAGTCAATAGAAGCAGTAAATAAAAATTTGATTGCATTTGTTAAAAATTAATATGTCCTAAAATAATGGCTTTAAAAAGGAATTAATTTGCCAATGAAAAAAATCGTATTATTTTAAATATAATAAAATATTATTTTGCTGTTTATGTATCATATCAAATATTCACTTTAAGTGTTACGATAAGGATAATTTGAAGAGTATTTAGAAAAACAGCCAGTGAAAAGTTGATAATAATGATAATGGTAACTGCAATAAAAAATTATTAAGTCAGTCGTTTAAATGAAACATGACACTTTTGATATTAACAACAAACTTCTCTTTTACTTTTTTAAAAACTTTTTCAGAATTTAATTTTAAAAATCTTTTTAAGAAAAGAATACATCTAATGGCATTCCATGCACACAATTAAAAAAAAATTTTTTTTTAAATATTTTTCTTTGAAGGGTTCAAGCAGTTACTGTCGATATCAAAAAATAATTAACACTATCAGGGAATCACTTATAAATGAAAGTGCTTAATTCACTTCACTAGTTTTATCAACTTTAAATTCATCACTGGATTAAAGAAATGCTTTTAAACAATCTATTTAAAATTCATTGAAATTAGAAAAGTAAATATTCAATTAAACCAGTTTTTTAAACTTTAGTATTAATTTAAAGTTAATTTTGTCTATTTTACTAACCTGTCAAGCATATTATGTATTTCGGATTTGAATTAATTTGAAGTTGATTATTAAATAGTACACTTTGAATATGTAAACCAAAAGAATCAGTCAGAAATATGTGCAAAAGTAACTAACGGCATTAAGGAAGAATTGGTTATTGTTGAAAATAGGAAATTTGTACGTGAAAATTTATATTTGAGTTCTTTAAAAATTCCATTGACATTAGGTGAATAAATTTTCTTGTTAATATATTTCTGAGTGATTTAAAGAATGAAAGAATATATGTTACAAACATTTTTTGGCTTCATAAAACTGGAGAACCATTTTAAATGAAAGCAGCAAATGTTTCCTGAGATTTTAAAAATTTCCACTGAAACAGCAAACGCCACTAGTAGAGGTAGTCCCTGGATTTTGTAATTTTACACTCTTCTACAAAGTGCTATTAAACAAACAACAATATTTTAATAGCAATTACATATCAATGTACTTCATGAAATATAATGCGAAATTAAAATTTAAAATGCCCTTAATATGATTTTTCAGCAATAGAATTTTAAACATAATTTTCTACTTACCGCATTTTCATCAGTATTCGTCTAAGAAATTGCAAATAAATCTCTATATCATTATAAACTTTTATGTGTCTAACAAAGTAGAAGTAAAAATGCATATGTTGTAATATTAGTAAAAAAGAATATTATAAAATTATGGAAATAATTTTATATCAGAACGTTAATTCAGAAAAGATTATTAATACTGAAGAAGGTTTATTTATGACTATAAATATTTTTTTAAAGGAAAATCATTAACTTTGTTTTTGAAATCATTTTAAAGATTTGACTCTTGAAGGGTGCTTTAAATTTTTATTGTGTTATTAATAAAATAAAAGTTCTAAATACCTTGCTTTTTTTTTTTTTTTAACATTTCATTCAAATTTTACTTTTCATCTTAGAGAAATTCTTGTTCTTGAGGTAATAACTTTACTTTAGGTGTGAACTTTTTTTCTTAATGTAAAGACAAGACAAGATTTTTAAGATTATATTTTATTACATTTATTGGCCACACTATCTATTGTATCTTCTTGTATCACAAAAAATTCTTAATTTGGTGGTGAAGAGGAAGATATTTCGCTTCAAAATGAAGATATTTTTTAATATTTCGCTGTGATTTTAATTTTAATACATTTTTTAAAATTAATTTAATTTTTAAATTCAACATTTTAAACATAACTGAATAACAAGATGCATCATATATATATATATACATGTAGGGCTGGTTTTCGATTAAAATAATTCTGATGAATTTTATCTTAATAATTTATTTCTGTTATTTGCGATTATTACATTATGAAGAAGAACCCAACATGAAATACTTGCTTAAATTTCTTTTCCTTTGAATTCTGTAAGTTATTGTAAATAAAGAATATGTTATCACTCCTACATTCTTTATTATGGAGAATTTCAAATTTTAGACATAATTTTCTTACCAACATATTATTAAAATATATGGTTATTTTGTTTTTAAGCATAGATACTCTGTATTATATTATTAATGATTAACTGATTTGAAATCTTTGGCGAATGAAATGTTCTCAAATATCTCAATCGTTTATGTCAGAGAATTTGATATTAATGATGTGTATAAAAATTAATTAAGGTGCATAAAAAATTAGAATCCGATCTTTTTCCTTTACAAAATTTTTTTATTGTACTGAATTTTCTGATATTCCTGATTTTAATTATCACTTTTAAAAATGTAAAATTATTTAATTAATCTTTATTAAAGCCAGTCATCACTCATTTCTTTAAATATAAAATTTTCATAATTGTACTAGCCCAAGTTATGATTTGTGTTAACCCAGTGTAAAGATTTTAGATTTTTGAAATTTTTTTTTCTTTTCTAATTAAATATCTTTTAAACATAAAAATGTTAATGAGTGCACCATTCTCAGTCTTAAATAGCAATTCATATACTGAAATAAAGAACATGAATTCTAAATGAAATTTAAAAGTATACAATTAAATTAAAACAAACTTTTTTTTTTTTTTTTTGCAGGCGCCGGAAACATGATGTTCAGCGCTGTAGTTCTTAGTTTGTTGATATCATTTACCAGCGGAAATATTAGGAACAGTCCATTCATTGAAGATGTCAACACAATCACACGTGCCAGCAATGAAATCGGTTTTAAAGTGTTGTCAGATTTACCAAAAACTAAAAATGTTTTCCTTTCACCCATAAGTATATCGATGACAATGGGTCTGGTATACTCAGGTGCAAGAAATGCAACTGCTGAAGAAATTCAAGCTACTATGCAATTCCCATCAGATGTCACTCATGCTTTTAAGACTATATTAGATTTTTGTGAAACCACCAGAAGGAAAAAGCCCACCTCCTCCTTATCAAATGGAAATGGCTAATGCCATGCTTGTAGATAAAGAATTTAACATCTTACCAAGCTACAAGGAACTAAGTAAGGAATACTTCTGATGCTGCAGTAGAAAGTGTTAGCTTTTCACTTCATCCAGAAGCTGCAGTTGATTCAGTGAATGGCTGGGTAGCTTGGAAGACTAAAGATACGATTACAAAAGTCCTCCAAGAGCCATTAGATTCTTTGACAAAACTCTTTCTTATGAATGTAATTTATTTCAAAGGAACTTGGAAAACTAAATTTGACCAAAGATTAACTATGCCAGATACATTTTACAACGACGGACGTATACCAAAGACAGTGCCTATGATGAGGCTGAAAAGAAAGCTGATACGGTTTTGACAGAAGAATCCAGTGCCAAGTTCTAGAATTACCTTTTGCGGGAGATCGGATGCGGATGTTGATACTGCTTCCAGAAAGACGCAATGGTTTATCTGATATGGAATCTGAATTAACAAATGATATTCTTTCTGAAATTCCGCTGAATCTTCGAGAAGTTCCAGTTCAAGTTACTTTGCCACGATTCAGTTTGTCAGAAGAGTACGACCTTATTCCACTTTTAAACAATTGGGGGTGAATTCTGTTTTGATGCCAGTATAGCGGACTTAACTGGAATCAGTTCCAGACTAGGATTTGTATATTTCGAAAGTTGTCCACAAATGTGCTGTGCAAGTGAATGAAGAAGGAGGGGAAGCCGCTGCTGTCACAGGTGTGTCCGCTGGAGTGCGGACAGGTGGCCCACTGGTTCCACTTTTTACAGCAGATCATCCATTTTTATTTTTATTCAAGATCGAGAGTTAAATTCCACTCTTTTTATGGGAAGAGTAACTAATTTATAAAATAACTTTCACAATTGCAGAGGTACAAATTTTCTAGAATGAATTTAGCTTTTGAGTCTTCTATTATTCTTTAAATGTCTCGCATTGAGTCATGCTGCATGATGAGATTTCTGTGTTATAATTGGGATTTACAATTGATGAATTTTAATAGATTGAACAGAAAGAAAGTAAAGAATTCTCTATCGATGATATTTCAGTAAAGCTGATTACAATGGATTGGTTTTTTCATCAAATTGCTGTTGATCAGCATTTGCATTATTTGATTTGAAAAGTATTTATTGTGGTTGCATTTTTGAACTATTGCTTCATTATCATAGTTTGAAACTAGCTATTTATTTAAGATTTACAAAATTATTCTTTTTAAAAATAAATTATATAAACTATAAAATGTGTGAATTATTAAAGTATACACTACTTTTATTGCTCATTTGTTGGTCCATTTAGAGTAAGACCGTGATTGTCTAATCAAAAACAGATAATGTTGATTTCTATAGGTGCATAAAAAAATCTAATTCTAAAACTATTTATTTCTAATTTAAGCTCTGCTTTTCTGTGTTTTCTTAAAAAAAAAAAAAAAAAAAAAAAAAAAATAGTTTTCTTCACAATATTAGATGAGAAAAAAATTAGAAGTGAATTGAGTAAGCGTTTTTAAAGGTAAATAATTGTTTTTATTTCCTTTATTATATTATTTTTTAATATTTATGTTTTTTTTTTTCCTTTTTATTTTTCACTTTTTAAACTATTCGAAGAAAATATTTATCTTAAGACTTCCATAAGTGCCTTAATGGAAGTAAGCCATAAGATTAACAGTCCGTTTTAATTATAATATGAGGTTAAAGAATGCTTTTACTAGTAGACTAATTGTAATTAACTTACTTATTGTATCATTAACTTATCATGACTTATTGCATCATTAACATTTTTTCACTGATAGTTATAAAAAATCTGTGTTCTACTTGAATATTTCTTATATTGGAAAACATAAAAATTATATATTTTCTTCTATAAATAATAATCAACTTTGCCTAGGTTATGAGTTGAATGTGTAATGGTATAATTTTAATATTTTTCGAAAAACCAATTGGTATAGTAAATATTTGTTGCATAAAATTAAAATTGGTTTAAAATATAATTATTTAAAATTTTCAACATTCATTCAAGTAATTAAGTATGCTAAATTGAAAATTTGATCAGTGTTTTCTTTTTAAACTCATTTTCATTCCTCATAATATTCAATAATGAAGATTTATTAGGTACATATACACATTTCAAAGGAATATTTATTTTATTCAAAAATAAACTTTTGCACTTTATTTTCTAGCTTATGGAAAGGATTATATATGATATTACTGCAATGAATTTTGAGGTACTTAAATGGAAATTAGCACTAATTTATTATAGTAATTTTTTTGGTAAAACTATGTTTTATAAAAATAAGGCTATTAAAATATAAAAAAATTTTAAAATCTTAATTTTGTTTTTTAAAATAGGCTTTTGTGTTAAAAATTTTTAGTAGGATGACATCTTATTCTTTTACATAAAAATTACTAGCTAATAACTTTTTCTGCTGGTTTCAAGTGAGTATTAGAAAGTTATTACTTTGAAAGCAAATGCAACACACGTCGAAAAATATGTAATACTAATTTAAAAATATGAAATCTCATGAAAACTGAGATACCTTCTCATGCTTGGAAATTCCTTTTAGATTTATTTACCTGAAGTTCCAAAATGAGAAATTTGATTCTATTAATTGTTATTGAAAATTAAACGTCTAAGTGGATAATAATCAGCTCAAGAGATTATTTAGATTAATAATCTTGATGTAATTTTTATTTTCAAAAAGAAAAACTATTAGATTTTTGCCTGAGATTTTCAAGGTGTTTAGATTCTCCTTGAAGTCTATGATAGCATTGAAAATTAATATGGTAAAATTAATTTCTACATATTTTTAAAAATATATTTGAAAATTAACATTAAAGTGTACTGAAGATTATACTTTGAAGAAGTAAATCTTCTTTTGTTGAATTTGATTTTTTAATAAATATCAGTATTTAGGAATTTATGCATATAATAGTTAAGTAAATATCATAAAAATTAATTGATCAGTTTTTACTATAAAAATTCATATCTGAAAGTAAAAAAAAAAAAAAAAAAAGAAATTAAAGTTAAATTTTACAGAGCTTTTTATTTATAAAATGTAAAATGAGAAAGAAACAGTTGCAAAGTTCCTGAAATAAACTTTATTTTTTGAATCCACAATTGAAAAGATTTTCATAATTAAACTGAATAGTTTCAAATACGAATAAATAGTGTTTATACTGCATATAATATGCTTGTTTCACAATGTATGATACATTTTAGATACCATAATTCGTTTCACAAGTCTAAAATTATAATAATACTAACAAATTTGAGTTCATTTATACCAATAGCAGTTGTCTGTTCTATAATTATTACCAGCATCCATTAGCATTCGAATTTTTAACTTCACTTCAATGAGATCATTTTGTTTCAAATAATTATCAGAAACATGTGAGCCTAATTTGCTTAGTATTATAACTTGGGATAATTTTTAAACCTTGTGTACTTTAATATTAAGTAAGGAAAGTTCTCTAAATGCCAATCATTGCAATAATCAGTACACAGATTTTGAATACATTTAACTATTTTAGAATACACGCGGTTCTGAGTAAAATAAACCAAATCTTACCTTTAGATTTTTATCAAAGTAATCCTCCTGCAATTTAAAAAAAAAAGTCTCTTACTTTGCTTTTTTGTTTCCTGAGAGTTCGTGATTTAAGAAGTTAATTTTTACCTTACCTCTTTTTATCTGTCCCTAATTTTTTAGTTTCTAGTCTATTTATAAAATGACAAACACACTACAAAGAATGATTGTTATTCTCCTAAATTTTATTACGGTCTCGACAATTAAGTAAAACAGTGACTGCTGGAATTACAAGGCTCTTGCATGACAGCTGAATTTCTTTTCGGCTTGACAGGAATTATAGGAAATGAACGAAAGTTACAAAAATATCCATTGGCTTACAAGCCGAGCCAGCATCCGTTTAATCACGCAGCTTGGAGGAAGTAAACTAGAATATTGTGTGAGATTTGGACATAACAAAATAGTCAGACATCGTGAACATATATACCAATGTGCCATTCGAGTGATAAAAAGCATCATTGCTTATTTAAGTGTACAGAGCACAAAACTTTTTAGATGATACATATCGAAAATGTATAAAATAGTGAAGTTTTCCACTGTATTACAAACATTAAAAGAGAGTTGCACAAGATAGATCAATTAATACATGGTTAAACTGAATTCAATTGCATTTCAACTTTTGGTATTATCACCTACACCTTTTATATCAAAATTAAGTGTATTCTATGCTTGAGCCATCACTGAAAGATGCACATTGAAATATTGCATGTGAAAATGAAATAGAGAAACGCTTGAACACTTTTCGGGAGCACAATAATATCACATTCATAATACCGTACCTTGCGTAATAAAGAGTACAGTGTAATTTCTTATCAAAGACCACATAATTATTGCCTTCTGTCCATAAATGGAACTGATATGTTTTCAGGTGGTAAAAGGATATGAAGGAAAAGAAACTAAATGACTAGAACAGTAATGGATTTTCTAGTTTATGGTTCGGATTTGACAGTGACGTTGAAACAGAAATATGACTCATGCTACAACTACTTTTGGTACCACTTTAAAATAACACAACACAAATGACGTGAACTATATAAATAACATTAGACACAATGAGAAACACAGAGGAAAGGAATATACAGTATTTACACACAATTATGTTATAGAAAAGATAATAAATATGACAATCACATGAATAATTTAAAACATATAATTTCGATTAACTTGAATAAATTTTTGCAATATATGCACTAAAATACTTATAAGAATAAATTACTAGCTTCTCCCACGATTCCATAACAACAAACAATAAATTTCTCACCGCACATTTTGAAGCTCTTTGAAAGTAAAAACAAAAGAGTAAATGACTAGAAAAATACTGCAAATAAATACTTGATACAATATCTGTTCGTTAACAACCAATGAGATACAAATGCTGCATTTCGAAAATCATTCAATAAAAATAAATATCACTTACACTTTTTACACATATACACCCATACAAAACTATCTGAAAGAAATAGAACTTAAAATTAGTTTTAAAAATCTAGAACCTACATAATCTTTTAGATATTAACTTATACTGAGCATAATATAGCAAATAATTTTTAAAGCTTGTAAGAATATCCTTGATTCATTGGACCAAAAAGAAAATTACTTTATTATCAACAAAAATATCTTTTATACACTGTTATTTAAATATAATAAGAGCTACAAAAGTGACTAAGGAATTAATTTTTTTCAGTTATACTATGAAAGGGTTATAATTTTTGGTTTAATCCTCGTGAAATGCTAAAAGAATAATACCGAAGGAACAGAAAAACGTTTTTAAAGGTTCATAAAGTAATCTATAATTAAGGGTTAATAAATTAGATTATTTTGCTACACTTCTTAAAAGAAAATATATAATTTTAGGACTCATAAGTTATTTAAGAAGGATTTATAGCATCTATTTTTAAGGATCAAAGCCAAAATTAAAAAAAAATATTTGATAGATATTTTGAAATAATCAAGAAATGGTACTCAAATAGCACATAAAATTCATGCCTCAAATTACACGAAACGGAGATATATAATGTGCGGGAATGTTTTTCTATTAGAATTTCAAAATTATTAAAAAAAAATAGGGTGAATATTTTACATCTATTAGACTGAATAAATCATATGTGATTTTTAAATGGAATGTAACGAAAGGAAAATACTATTATATGCCATAGAATTATCAAAAGAAATTCAATTTTAAACTGTATACTGATTTTGAAGGATTTTATTTAAAGAAAATCAAGCGAAAAATTTGATCATAAATTGATAGTTACAAGCATATTACTTATCTTTTTTTAGGAATTTTTATTTTTATTCAATAGAAAAAGAATTCTATATATTTTTGAATGAATAATAAGAAACAGAAGCATTTGAAGCAGAGCCTTTTATTAAAATATCAAAACTTCATCTGGTAATTTTACATCTGGTAATGAAAAGTGAATTTTGATTTTTATAAATAAAAGAAAACATTTAAAAAACATACATTTAAAAATTATATTTTACATTAAAAATTTGACTCTATTTGAATCCACATTAAGGACACAAAAATTAACGTACTAATTTTTTTTAAAGAAAAAATGTGTATTTTTTTTCCTCCTCTCAGTGTTCACTTTGATACTGATGAATTTTAAGCCTTTATAAGTAACAAATATGTGGCTTTATTTAAGTGGACAACATGTATTTTAAATGCAGTGAATAAGATTTTTTTACTTGCTTATTAGTTGCTTATTAGCATGTTTGATTTGTTTTAATTGAAATACGGATGTATAAATGACTAGAGTACAACAATTAACATAAAAATATCTAAAAATTATTAGAATAGTGTTAAAATGTTCAGCAAATGTCTAATACAATACTAATATTTGCTTCATAACGATACTAATAATTAAAATAACAAATAAAAACTCAAATGATATGCAAAAATACGCGAGCAGAAAATGTATCTCACTGATTGTTCCTGAACAATAATATACAAAATCAAACAATATCTTTGAACAAAATTATTTTTTAAAACGGTATCTAAAATAACAGCTGAAAATAACATTTGACACATAAAAAGACAATATCAAAAGTAACAAATGTAAATAAAGCTAGTATCTAAGACCACCTGGATGGGAATATTAATACACACTCTTTTGAAACATAGAAAGCTTTTTTTTTTTGAGATGGAGAATTACATTATTTTCAATTTTACATAGTTTTTAAATAAATAATCCAGTTCTTGTACTGATGGCATAGTAAATTCATATTTACCACAATTTGGCCTGACCATTTTTATGATCAGAACAGACACACTGACATATGTACATACAAAAAAATAAGTAAAAATGTGACAATCTTTTTCATACAATTGAGCGAAATTCTACAAAATACTCGTACATCACACTTTGGGTGTGAGTAAAATGTAGTTAAAAAAAGTTCTGTGTGAAACACTAACTTCAAGCTTCCTTCGTATCAATATGAGTAACTCCTCCTTGGCTACAAGTCTCATTCATAGCCTTGCTATTGGACAGGCCGTAGCATTATTCATATTTTTCAGACGTATGTGTTTGACAGACCATTATATTTACGAATCTTTTTAAAAAAATTTCTAAACCTGAAGTTCAATTTTCTCTTCCCTATAAAATAACAAATTTCGAAACATAAAAATGAAATTTTTTTTTTTTACTTAAGTTCAGATTTGATCTAAACTTAAATCTTCATATTTTGAAAAAGTTTTGATCCTAACTACAAAAAAAAAAAAAAAAAAAAAAAAAAGAAATTTGTAAATATATAATCTTTTTAAGAGAATGTTAAATCAGACTAGAAATTTTTTTTATACAGAAATTTGGAATTCCTTTTGGAAAGAGAAATTTATGGATTTATTGATTATAACAATTTTTAATAGAAGATATATTAAGTTGAATTTTTCATGAATTTTGAATGGGTATTTATAAATGCCTCATAATCCTATCATGCCTAAATATCATTCGCAGCATTCTTTTTTTTTTTTTAAATCAACTATTAACGATTGCTGACACGCACCTGGTCTGTCTAACACACCTGTTTGTCATTGAGGCATATTTTTACCTAAAAATTTAATTTTTTTGTGTTTACAAAAGTAAGTAGATTGTCAAAGGCCTGTAGTGAAGGGAAACCAAGGAAACAAATTCATCTCACATTTACATATGTATGAAACACAAATATTTACATTATGCATATACTTCTTTAAAAACTAGAAGCATAAAAAACTCTAGCTTGATATAGACAAAGCCTTTAGCGCAATGTGCACGATTTCACATCTACGTTGACATTGAAGTGTACTTCGGGAATGCGCTAAATCGTACTTGACTTTCAACTATACAAAGATATTGCTTTGGGGTGAGTTAGGTATTATTGAATTGCCAAAGTGCTCTTTTTAGCCGTAGTAAAGACACCAAGAGCTTGTATAGACAGGAGTCATCTTTCATTCATATCTTTCTCAATAATGGTTAAAAGAAAATACTAATTTGGCATTAATAGTTTTCGGGAAATAAATTCCCCAAAAATTAAAAAGAAACATTACTCAAAAAAATTTACATAATGTTATCCCCAATGATTTGCTTACTATGCTTTTTTTTATGATGAAAGTCATTTGTACTCATTTTAACATGAAGAAATTCAGGCAAGGCATTTCATTTTCGAATAGAAGTAAGCAAATGGTTTGTTAAGTTGATTTTTAATTTACTCACGGTTTTATTAAAATATATAGTTGATAAAACCGTTTGATTATTTTTCCAAAAAAATTAATTCAATGTTTTTAAAAACAGATTAAAGTTATTTAATAATGATGGGATTAAATCAATTCATCAGTACACAGTGAGGAAGATTATGATTGAAAGATTTCCACTAAACATGTATTTTTAAATTATTTGAAAGTCGGAGTGATGAAAGAGAATTCTTGAATCTATAACACGCCTTAAAGACATATAAAAATATGAGACTTCCCTTCCCGGTTTTTAAATTTACACTGTGTAATGTTGACAACCAACGTATTATGGTGCGAGTATAAAGAAGGGTGTGTTCAAAACACAGTCACAATATAAACTACAAAATATTACATTAGTGACAATGAATAAAAGCTTTCACAAGTCATTCGAATTGATAACGATTCTCTCTTCAGAATTGAGATTTGTGAAAAGATAATTTTCTTTGTTGTTACTACATCTGAAAATACTAGGCAAAATGCATTCAGCAATAGTTAATCGATTTTTCAGTCATTATTGCTAGTAGAATTTTTAAAATCCAATACTTTATTGTTTGAATTTCAGAAAAATGTTAAAAATATTATTAAGAAAAACCCTACCAAAATTTTTCGTTTTCGAAAAATAATTTCAAATCCAGGCTGCATTCTTGTTTAAATTCGAATAGAAAACAAGAAGCTAATTTTGCCCGCATGTTAAAATTAAGAGATTTGGTAATTTCTAAACTTCTATTACCAAAGAAGTATTTTTTAATTTTGGTTTTTAAATAGAATGAGAAATGCTCGAATTGGATTCTCTTGAGTGGTAATTTCTGCTTTACATACTAAGAAAATCTTATCAAAAGTTAGTTCAAAGATTTATTTAATATGTAATAACAAATATGAGAAAAATCCAGTTCTTTTTTTTTTGAAAATATGTGAAATTATTTTTCATTTTTATCTAAATATCTCAATTTAAAGACGCTTTTTAATTGTCGAATTATCTCTTCATTCCACCATCAAAGGATATCATCATATCTTTTCATCCATGATGATATTCATTTAATTCAAATGATATTTTTTATAATTATAATGGCGGATAATTGTTAAAACAAATGAAGTGATTTTTTCTTCATTAAGGCACACTGAATGCATTTTGTCTGAAAATATCTATAGCCATGACGCCATTGTTTAATATGCAACATTAATTTTATTGAATGGAACATTTACTCAACATTAAAACATTGATTACAAGTTTTAAATTTTTTTTAAGTTTTATAATTTTCTATAAAAATATCTTTTTGAAGCAAATAGCTAAGGCATATTCAAAGAATTGATTTGCTAAAAGCTTAATTTTAGTCTTTCTAAAATATACTTAAAATAAAAATAAAAAAAAAATCAAGTTTAAATTATATCTTCAAAATTGAACAAGAATATTTTTTCAGAAAAAAAAAAAAAAAAAAAAAAAAAAAAAAAAAAAAAAACTAAAATTTTGAATTCAGAGTGCCTATCAAATAAGAATAAAATAATTAAAAAAAAATTTCAAAGGATGTAACCTGAATTTTGGCGTACAATAAATATTCGTGATAATCGAATTATTTAATTAAAAATGATTGAATGCAATGGATTCAAATAAGAATCATTATTGTATAATTCATTTTGTATACTACATAGTTAGAAAGTATTTCTATTTAAAATTTACTCCCCCTTCAGCCTCACGTCATCTATGGACGGCTGACTCATTTTTGTTTATGGACAATTCATCGCATAATCAAAATGTAGATGACTGTGCATGTCATTTCTTACAGCAAAACTATTTTATTGCATGTATTTGTATCAAATTAAATCGAATGGTTCAAAAAAATTTTAATTTCTATTTTGAAACACACCATAGTCCTCTATTAGAATCTAGATTTTTTTTTTTGCAGGTTGCTTCTATTTTTAGATACATTTCTTCATCAACCTATGGAACAGCACAGCGATGTAATTCAGCTCCATAGGACATCTACTCTTCTAATTTACCTATCACACATTTGAAGGCGCTGGAATGTTATTCAATTATTTTTGTTAAAGTTTATTCGCGTACTTACTTATCTCTAACGCCTCCTTAAGTAAATACAGAGAGTTAGCATAAATATATCCGCTCTGAGAGCATTTCCAACTTATAATGGTGGGTAAAGTGAACAAGGTAACTCTAGAAATCACCAATTGAATTTCCTTAACTTAAGTAAAAAACTTGTTCAAAATCAGAAGACACCGTTAAAAGAAGAAATTTAACCCAATCAAAATGGTATCGCTGCCCTAAGTGGCTCAAAACGTAATTCTCGTCAAAGGAGACATGAGGCATACAGCAAAATATCGGCTGCATTTCCACTTTGTAAGAGAATTACGATGAACACTTTTAATGTACATAAATACTGTAACAACTGTGTTCTAAGTACTTTTTCACTCTATTTTATTGCATAATTAACGTCAAAATGACGTACATATTCTTCAATGAAAACGTATTTTAAATAAGACCTTGTTCACTTTGACAGACACAGATGAGCAATGGTAAGTTTAGGCTTAGCAACAAAGTGAACTTGCCACATATACATTTATGAATTTCTACTTAGACTCGAATGCGAGTCTAGCTTGTGCTTGACAGGTGTGAGTATGAGTTCATCAACTCGACAAAGAACTTTTGAAAGTTACCTTGCAGTCTCACAAGATAAACTTTCTTGCACAGATATTAAGCAAAAAGAATTCCAATTGATGTTGAATTTCGTAGGCAAGGCAATTCATTAGACAGTAAAGGCCTACAATTTAAATACGGCAAATTCGTTGTATGATGATCACTCAATTGTTTTACAAAAATTGATTGAATAGTGTCAGGTAACTGAACACATTTTTTGTAAATAAATTGTTTTCCTTTTTATTTATTTAATGATAAATGAAACTTGATTTTTTTATAGTTATAAACAAATTAACTAAGCGTTAACTAAGCTATATTAAAAAAAAAAAACACACATAACTTCGTTTACTGAAAATGTTTTTAAATTACATTTCTTTTGAATCATTTTAAAGATTGCTTAAAAATAAAAATTAAAATATAACGAGAAAATTAAAAAGTAATAATTTCAAATCGTTTACATTCAATTAATCTTCTAAGATTTAATTATATTTGAAATAAAATTTTGGAGCAGTATATAAATGATGGATAATAACCATTTTCAGATTGGTTCTTTCTGTCTTTTTCTTTTATTAACGTGCAGTTAAATGTAAAAATGTTGATTTAATAGAATAAGTAATGAACAATATGTCTTGGTTTAAATATTTGATGATTATAAAAGTAAATTTCTTTTCGAAGTAGTATTGCTTTATTTTATGCTAATAGTTTTAAATAGTATCCTATATTTATTATCCTAATAAGGCAAGGAAAAAGAAATAGATTTCTTTTCAAATTACACAGTATTTCGTACAATTTTGTATGTTAATTATCATAATGATAAGCTCTAATAGAATTATCTACCTATAAAAATATTTATTACATATTTTATTTCAAGATTATCCTGATTCATTATAACTTTAGTATTTTATACGAAAAATATTTTTAAAATTTTTACAATATTTTATTCATTTTTTTTCGAAAGAAAAATAGCACAAATTTCAATGTGAGAGATTGTAGATGAAAAGGAATATAAATATTTAAAAATTATTGTTAGTGACTTTAGTATGTTTTAATAGTTCTAAATATTATCTTTTTTTGAATAAATATTTTTGAAATTTTAATTAAACGACATATTTAAGAAGTGATTTTTAACTGACAGATTAATTACTTAAAGGTCATATATTTGCCTATTAAAATAATAATTTAAAATATTGTGCGCAAGATATATTTACTTAGTAATCACTTATTAAAAGACACGAAAATCAAAAAATGATTAATAATTAATGAAATAAAATTTGTTTTCATGCTTATGAATTCACCGAGAAAGTAGAATTATAAGATAATTAATTATATTTGCGCTTGTAAGAAATTTATACATTTATAGACAAATCGAAATTTCAACGTTTTGAAATTCTTTTGCTGGTACTACTCATATCCTTTCATACTTATTTACGAACAGGTACTAGAACGTTCGTAAACGAACTAGTATTTACAAGTTTATTGTTATTCTGTTGATAGTTTGAAATATCTTGCATTTACCTCTGTTTCATATATATATTTATATATAAAAAAGGAATTTATTTGCCTTGTTCACCCTGCTACTGTTGAAACCAGTGGCCAATAACCATTGGTTACGATGTGGTCACAATAGTTGTCAGAATGGTAGTCGTCGTCTGTGTACTGATCATGTCAGGGCTTGTAGCGTCGCTGCTGTTATTGTTGTTGCTTGAGCTATTAATCTTGGGTGCAACGATAGATGTTGTCGTGACACATTTGTTATCAACTTCTTCCTGCCATTTGTCCTGAGATCTTCGTCGGGCATTCATGAAAAAATTGCCCACTGTACTGAGTTCTAGTCCTAACTGTTGAGAGATAGTGATTTGCATTTCTTTTGAAGGTCGCTTCGTCTCTTTGAATATGGCCTGTAATGTCCGCCTCTGGAGATCCGTAAACACAAGTCGGGGCTTTTTGGGTGTATTCTGCTGTTTGACTTGTTGCTGGTCTTCTTTCCGCTTGCAAGCTGTAATGCAAACAAAATATTATTACCATAACAGGATGGGAATCTCCTGTAGATCTATAGTCCATTCAGTTAATCCAGATAGCATATATAAGACTTCTTAGAGAAGAGAATGAGAGAAGAGAATTTGGAGGGGTTATGAAAATAAGCACTAAATGATACAATTCATTTGTGTATATGGGCCTAAGTGTACATCGTCAAACAAAATAAAATAATTCAAAATTAACTTAAAAAACTTATGAATGAAATTAAAAGACAATATTATAGAAAACTCTTAGGCCTAACTATCTGTTATCCCTGAATGGACTAAAAAGTTGTTATTAATAGTTTTGATGACCTTTATATGAGGCACTCAATTTGGATTTCTCAAATAATTATTTTCTGACTTACTGTTGTTTATTATTGGATAGACGAATTGAATCTTCGAATGACACCAAATCTAATATTCGATTAGTGGATCGAAGATGTGGTTAATGGTTTATTGTTTTCATTTGAATTTTTAATTGTTTTGATTTTATTTATTTGTATCTTAAGGCTTTCGTCCATTTTCAGTAAAAATATATAAAGTTATCTTATTCAGTGAGGCTAAATAAAATGAAAAAAATGTATACATTTTATTAAACGTAGTGAATGATTTCTTATGAAATAAATGTTATAATGATTAAGAAGGTGACATAAATCATCATGTGTGTACTATGAATTTAAAATATCTACAAACTGTTACATTATAAGCCTCTATATTAACTATAATTTGAATTCATTTTTTTACATTCAAGTACGTTTATTGATTTATTATTAAAATATACTTCTACAGTAATTTAATATTCCATTTTCGTTACAGAATACTACAGATATATAAATTTATTCAGTCAAAATCCTAAAATCGGAAAAGTTTAAATACTATCAATACATAACACGTATTATTATTAAGAAAAATTCAAGAGTTGTTATCTTTACAAGTTATTTAACTTCCGTTTTTAAACAAATGGGAAATGTAAGTCTACAAATTAATGCGTTTTTAAAATTGTATGATACAGTATAAACTTTAATTAGATTCAGTAGTTTTCCTACAGCTAGTTCGTGTTTCACTTCTGCTAACACACCAAAATATGCATTTTAAAATTTCAGATATTAATACAAAGACAAATTTTTAAGCAGAGGAAATATTCGACGAAATTTAAGGTTTTCAATATTTAGTTATATTAATTTTTAAATATACTTACAAAAATTCTCGGATATATTTATTTTAAAAAGATTTTCCAAGTTTAAAGATAATAAAATAGAATTTCAATTATGCTACAAATATTTGAAGAAAGCTTTAGTTCTTCTAACTATACTAAATTGAAGAGGAAATTTTGCAATATTTTACACAGTTGTAATATATAAATTAAAATTATGCAATTCAGGAGAAACAAGAAACAAATTTTGAAGAAGACTTGTTATCCGAACTCTGTTTATTAAACTCTTTCGTAGATTAGTTTAGTTCTTTTTAATACAAACATTCATTTTCAGTATATTTTCCTCAAAGGAAATTGGGAAGTTTCATTCTGAAAGAAAAAACTTTTTAGAATAATTCAGTTGATAAATTGTTTATCCTAGATGATGAATCTGCTTTAAAAACATTTCTTAAAGTGAAATAGGCTGATAACAAGATTTAGAAATTGTTGTCGTATTTTTAAAAACGCAGATTGAATATGCGCGAATAATTAATTACATTCAATATCTTATCCAATCCTCTTTAGACAGAAGAACTCTTTTGAAAAAGCCACCATTACATCAGGGAAATTTTAAGAGATGCTTGTGAACAATTTTAACAATGATATGAACTTGTTTTTTTCCTATTATATTTATTTTTCTTAGGTACCTCTTCTAGGCCCAAATACCTCAGTAGAAACGTGTCAAATCCTTTCCTCTCTAACTTCCTCTCATCTATTAAAATGTCCAAACAAAAATAACAATTTAAAAGAAAAATAAATTAAAAAGTATAACCAACTTTGTTAAGAAAATATAATTATGATTAAAAGGCTGACAGGCCTGACAATGAAATGAATTTGAATAAAAATAATAGAGCTGAGGCTGAATAAAATAAATGAATGCATTAAAGTTTACAGAAATAAAAAGAAAGATCATATTTTTATTTATCCAATCATTTTACAGATATTACAGAACACAGATAAACTTTCACTGGAAAAGCTTAATTAAATTAAGTGATTTTTAAAAAGAAATTTCAGAGAAAGGTTAATTTAGAAAAGCTTAATTAAAAAAAAAAAAAAATGTAACTTAATTTTTTTTTCGAAGAGGTCATGTAGATTGCTGAAATCACTGACATTTGATCGAAGGCTACATTTTTTACAAGTGGTCACTATTTAAATCGTTTAAATAGATTCCATAAAAAAGAAATATAAAAAAAAAGATGAAATAAAGACAGATTTTGAAAAGTATTGAAGAGCAGGGGTAACATTTAATGAGTGTTTCCAAATGACGTTCCAATAACATTCATGGGAAATATCACGCAAATATCGCTAACTTTCTGTAAGCAGTTAACTTACATTTTCAATCACAAATTCCTTTTTATACTATGTTAAAGCTGCAAAATCAATTTCTTATAAGATCAATTGATAGAAACATATTCTAAATTAGTTATTCTAAACTTGGAAAATCTTAACATGGCGAAATAGTTAAAGTTTTTAAGCTGATTATATTGATTTATTTTTAAAAAATGAATTAAAAAAATATACAGCTATAGTAAACACTTGTAATGTCTACCAATCATTGTTTATTCTCTTTATTATATTGCTCAATCTAATAGAAAACTAAATGAAATGCTTATTAGATTTGATAAATGCTTAAATTATTTATTTATAAGTCACTGTATACTTTATAACTTTATATACTTTATATTCACTGTATACTATATACTTTATATATACACTTTTAGTAAACAACATTTTAGATATATTTGATTTTACTCTCTTTATTTATTGTTTTTATTCAGACGCATATTTTGATAAACAATTTTCTGCTGACATATGCAGCATAAAATGTTGGGAATCTTTGATTTAAATGAAATACATAAAAATATCACCGTAATGAAAAGGAATGGAATATTTGTATTTCACTGTATAATAACAGATACTTTCTGTCCATGTTTTGAAAGTTCTAAATAATGTCATAGTTTCTTAACAATATGATATTATTGAATTTTGCCTATTGTGTTAAAATGCATATAAGTGCCAAGAAGAATTTTAAAAATCATTGCTTTTTACTAAACCTTATGGATTATTATGAAATATTATTTACTAAATCTCATGGATTGGTAATAAATATGAAATATTATATCTAAAATCTCGTGGATCATAATGAAATATTATTTGGAAGTCAAACTTGTTTTGATAGTAGGAATAAAATCTGTTACCATAAAGTCGAAGCTCACGAGGAAGATTTTAAACTCGAATTGCGAAAAATTAGAACAATTAAAAACAAATTAAACAATATTGGAGAGAAGAATACCATGAAACTGATAGACTCTTTAATATCGAGTTCTAAAAATTAAAATTCTTTCATGCGTATATTTTAACAAAAATGTTCACCTAAAAAGAGATTTAATTTGCGCGAGTTTTAAAATAACGCAACGGAAAGAAGGAAAAAATGTATCCACAGCAGCGCTATGTAAGTAATTAGTTATTATTATTTTTTTTAAAAACTTTTCTGCTGTCAAGTAATATTGGAAAAAAAACAAAACACCCCTTCATAATTTTTTCCCTCTACTTTCGCATAAAGTTCACGCGTAATAACTTGTTTCGCTGTCGTTCATTTTTGATTAGATATTAAACTGAACTAAATTTTTATTTTAAGTTTTGCAATATTTTAAATATATCGAATTCCTGAAAACTTCAATGAATAATTTTTAAAGACCAAGTATATTTATATTAATCTTGAAAAAAAAAAAAAAAAAAAAATTCCAGCGAAAAATTACATTAGTAAAACTGTTACCTGTTATTAAAAACTAGATGGAAATAACTATGCTCCATTTACGAATTAATAATTTTTATTTGTAATACAATTCCTACTTTTGTTAGAATTAATATTATTTGTTTCTCCTTTGCTGGCTTTTTACAAACAATTATGTACAAATTTAGCCTATGTATATATTTTCATGCATATCAAAGATGTTACATTTTCCGTCGCATTAGCTAAAATGAATTATTTATAATTGGATTTTGCATGATACTTGCTTACCAATTTACAGTGTGAAAAAATATAGAGAAGAATTTTTCCCTTCATTGAAGTTAATTATTAGTAATGTTTCAGAAAAGTAACATTCTGTCTTTAAACATTAGTTTTGAAATAACGCCTCAACTAATAAAAAAAGTTTACAGCTAAATACAAATTATTTGTTTTCTGATTCAAAATAAACTAAATTCCATATTTGATTCCAAATAAGCTAAGATAAATCTTCTTCAATATAAAATAGGGTAATAGAATTTCTAATTTTTAATTAATCTTTGAATGCTTTCATTGATTTTAAATAAAAAAAAAAATATCATGTTCCCTTTTAGTTGTCGTCTTAAAAATCTCAACTAGAAAGTATTTTAGAGAAAAAGCACATTAATAAATCAGGATGCATTTACCTTTCTATTCATGAAAGCTTCAATTAGAATGAATGAGAAAAGGAAAACAGAAAATTTAAAAAGAATAGCCGACATCAAAAAAATTTTTATATTGCAAAAACTCATAGTTTAAAACCTCATGTCTTAAACAGACAATATTTTAAGCAACACAATATCATTAATTTCTGTAACAAAATATCAAACTTGGTTTTGAGAATGAAAATAACAATTGATCTAGATCCAAAGAAAACTAGACTAACTACTAGAAAAATAGAATAGATCTAGGTCTAGATAAAAAGAGAAAATACATTAAGATTACATGCAAGCAAATTCAGAATGGTCATGTTGGAACTAAAAACATTTCTTATTAATAGCACTGAATATATGAATTTTCTTTCTTTTTTTACTTTGACAAGAATATAGACGATATTTGTTTGTATTAAAAATGTAAAATGTTGTTTTTGTTTCAATACCAAAACTAGCAAATTGACATTGATATTAGAAAAAAATTAAAAATAGAAAAATGCATTAGCAAAATCAAAAAAAAAAAAAAAAATATAGCATTTATAGAGTTTAAATACCAGTTTTTAAATAGAGATATGCCTGCTTTAAACAGCGCTGTGCATGCTGATAAAACTGTAAAAAAATGACATAAAAAAGAAGAGTATACAACAGAGAGCCTAGAAATATCTGAAAATTGTTTGTACGGATAATATTAATAGAACTAGAATAAATATTCACGAGATTGCAACATTAACTGTGTAATAAATTGATAATTATTTTTATGAATTAATTATTATGAAAATAGTTTTTAAAATTCACCACACCTGATAGTCCAGAGATGTGCGCAAGCACTATTTCATTCTGGGAAAAGCTAATAACGTTGAAGCCTCTTAAGCAATGATATTATCAAAATTAAATGTTATAAGCCCTAAACATAACTTTAATATCTAAATATGGGAAAGCTTTCTGAAATGCCACTAGAAAAAAAAAATCAATATAGCTAACAATTTTAAAAGAATTTAATTTTTTTGGAGAATGTGTCATACCGTGAGAATTTAATAGCAATTGGAAAAAAATATATTTACATAAATCTGGAATTTCGAAGCATAAATTTATATCATAAAATGATCTGCCATTTAAATTTCCAGAGGTGGAAAAACTATATCTGATATAGGATTTCTGAAAGAACACATTGCAATGAATTTGCTTCTTGGAGATTTGATTACAAAAATCGACACAATAAAGAATGCTCACTACTAAGTGATAAAATTTTTCTGAATAAGTGTTTTACATTACCAAATTTCGGAAAAGGCCACAGCCCCAATGGTCCGTTCCTTCTGATTTTATTATTGTTTGTTTATAAAAACTATTGTATTTGTCTGTTTTGAAATTATGGAACAAGAGACTATTAGAAAGAGTGTGCAATTTATTTCTACTGGGACTTCTCGTGTGAGCTAATTGAATAAGTCAAGGGTAAATAATAGTGAATAAATTTTTAGAATGGCCTAAATTGATACACTTACCTCATAAGCAGCCCAAAACGAAGGATTGAAACTTAACTGAAAAACCAAAACATGCAAAAATACCCTCTCATTATGCCTGTAGAAAGTCATCATTTTATTTCATGGCCATGCCTATTTGAATCAATATAACAAAGTGTATGAATGTATGCATGCATTTGTTTTTTATTTGTGAAACTTAATTACGTTAATTGAACATTAACATCCGAGTCAATTACTATTTAACGAATCTTTGAAATAGAGTTTTAATAATTTTATGAAAATATGAGGAGAAAAATTATTTGCCTTTCTTATCGGTAGATGGCGCCACGTATTAGACTACTCATTTTTTTATCCTCCATATGAACAGAGTTGCACGATCATCATTAGAAGTACTTTCCCATCGTACATTTTTTTTTCCTCCCGATTTTTTCCCCCCGCATTCTTAATACTTTCAGACTGTAGAAAATTCGTTTCTTTATTTCGAAATAAAGATTGTTTCAGCCCGCTTTTTTTGAAAGGATATTTGAGATATACTTTTTATTAACTTTGAACACGCTATATTTTTTATGTAGATAAAGTATAAGTATTAATATGAAGAACCCTATCAAAAATGTAATTTGTTTATCTACATGTTTTAGATTTTTTTTTATTATTAGTTTATAGTTATTTTATTAGTTATTTTTTTAAAGCTCTGTTACAAACACAAATAAATTAAATTAAAAATAGAAATAAAATTCTCAAAATTTATAATATTTAATCGTTGTATTTTTATATAATTAGGAAAAGAAAAACGAATGTATTCAACTAAAATCGCATATAAAATTTAAATACCAAGAAAATAAGAGGGTCTAAGTTTGTCTTAAAGAATTATTCATCGCTTTCAAAACTATTTTAACATACTTTTCGTTAAAATATACGATCTCTTAACATTTTATATTTGGCAATGACTGCTAACTATTGTGAAATTATTATAAGCATCAGAGAGAAAAGCAACTATTTTGAGTGGTATAAATAAGTGTTCTTCCTTAATCATCTCATCATCCTACTCGTTCGCCCTATCATCTAAAGCCCTCATCTTCTAAAAATCATCTTCACCCTTGTCCTATGCCGCCTTTATTTCTCTGCCAATATAGACAGCAGTTAAAGTTTGTGAGAAACATTACTCACGTGTAAAATTAAGGGTACTTACTGCTTTACACATTACTCAGGATAGCAAAAATGGCATAAATGTACAGTCGTTGCTGCCGCACGCTCTTCATTATGCATTATGGCAGTGGTATTCAAACTTTATAACTTTGGCAGAGAAAATTCTGTTCACACCTTTCGACTTATTTCATCAATAAATAATAATTATAGTATCATAGATAGTTTATTATTATTTATTTCTGCAAGATTTAAATAGAAGGGTTTTTTAATGCTCAAACTATAAGTATTCAGAATGTTGCTTATAGATGAATATTAAACAAATGTATAGAAATGTAACGATTAAAAAAATAAATATTTAATTACTTACTGCAAAAAAAGTGTCACACTTTTTAAAGTCATTGGCCATCAACGATATGAGTATAACATGTTTTTAATAATTACTTTTCTTTATTTTTAATAATAACTAATTTAATAATAATAATAATAATTTTAATAATAATTAATTTTCTTTTTATTTTTTGCCTGATGTGTGTTCAGAAAGTTCATCTAGATTATTTATTTGATTTTGACGTGATTTGAGTCAAATAAATAAATCCACAACAGTTCGTTATTGTAAAAGGAATTGAAATTTTTAGTTAGGTTTAGAATTTTTTTGTAGTTTGAGACTGTTTATTGGTAATTTTAAAGCTAACAATTAAACTAAGCTGTATCCATCAAAAAGTTCTTTCATATTTGTTAATTTTTTAATTTATTTAAGATATTTTAATTTTTATCTGCATAAATTCCTATTATTTTCATTGCATAAATTATATTAAGGAAAAATTTACTATTACTATTATATTGGTAAAATAATATGATAAATTGTCACAATAGTTTGCATTTTGTTTGTTTGTTTATTTAAATTAATTTTTTCTTTGCATTTCGATGTTCTTGTACTAGAAGTAATGTAATAACGTAATAACGTATGTAGTAACGAAATGTAACTTGATAATTATGTTACAGTTAAAATATTATTATATAGTCTTTAACGTGTCTAAAGATTTCATACATGTATTGCGTGATTGTATATATAAATCCCTTTAACAATGTAATTATAAGATTTATTATTTATAGATCTACCCAAATTGTGTAAAATAATAAAGTAACTATAGTTATAATAATTAGCCCGAATCCAAATTTTAAGAAAATAGTTTAATAATGAGCTTTTAAAGGTTAATAATGAGCTAATAATTTTTAGTTTAATAAAGAGTTTTTTTTTAAAAAGTTCATAATGAGCTAAAATGCTTTTATTCTGTCGTTAGTTTTTGAATTTTTTTTTTTCACATACTTCGTTAATGTGAAATTAAAATTTAATTAAGAACTTTTTTTATTCATTATAAATGAATATAATATTCTATATATAATGAATAAAAAAAGTTCTTGATACAGTTTAATACAGTTTCAATTCTGTTGTAGAGTTTAATTTAGAAGAAGGAAGATTTCCTTTTGGAAAATTTTTTTAATTGTTTTTGTGACAAGTTGTCTCATTGCAAATGTCAAATAGTTAAAAAAAAAAAAAAGCCTTCTTCTAAGCACATTATTTGTCATTTTTAAAAACGTTGGAAAGCAATGAAATATAAACAAATTGTTTTCTGAAAGAAATCTTCTTTTGTACGCTTTATTAAAAGCATTATTTTTTGCATGAATTTTTGAGACTCTCTTTAATAATATTCTAACTTTGCGAGGAATAGTTTTAGCATATAAAAGGTAATAATTTTAAAATGTATTTTACATGTGTGTTATATTACAATATATAAAAAATTAAGTTCTTATACTTCAGATTAAGAAATCATAAAATTATGTAAAAAATAAGGGGAAAGAATACTGTTTTTTTAAATAATTACAACTCGAGGAATTTATTTTTTTAATAGTTCGTATTAATTCTTATTTAGTTTCGTTACTGTTCAAACTGTAACCGTATTTAGATTCTTTATGTAATATTTCATTCTCCGTAAGAGGACGCTTTTCATTCGTCAAGTGTTTTTCTTCATGTATCGTTTCTTAGTTGAGTAATAAATTTCGTTCAAGAACGTTGTGCCTCTCTCCTTTTCATCTTCACCAGTTACTAAGTGCAGGAAATTATCAAAAAATAAAACAATATAACTTATTAATTACGTATTAGAGCAGAGATTGATATATTTAATAAGTTGTTTTCTTCAAATTAATTAAACATTTTTAAAAATGCATTTAAAATTTAATTTTTCAGAATGACTGAATGGCAACACAAGACCTAACATGAAAATGTAAATTTCCTTTAAATAATGAGATTCTGTTGTATTTGTTTTATTTACTTTTGAAATTATAATTGAATAAAAATTTATATGAACCATAAAGTTAATTTTATTTTTACTCAAATATCAATTTACATTTCCAATTTTTATTTTTATAAATATTTCTGATTTCAATGATTAAAATTTCTTTTATTTGCTCTATAATTTAAAAATATCTTGAACGGAAAGAAATCAATGACATTCAATTATTTTTGTTAATTTATCATGGTGGATACATTTTTATATCGACCGTGCAATATAAATGTATCCACCATTAATTATCTACGCATTGTCCATAATAATGTGTGGACCCATTATTGCATCCATATGTTATTGTATCCACCCTGAAGAATACATTATTTATTAATTATTTTGGTTGACAAATGTTGTTGTATTAGTGTAATTCATGTGCTGTCCTAAACGAGTTTTTTTTTACTTCAAACGCGACTCAGGCAAGCTAAAAGATTCGATATCCTTCATCGAGTTGATATGGAGCCATTTAAGATCTAGTTATTTTTATTTTAATTTTAAAATAAAAGTAACTAGATCTTTAATTGAATTTAATTGTTATTCTTCATAAACTCCAATTAAAAAATTTTTGAATTGATAAAAATAAATAATAAAGGAAGGAAAATATGAATCCTCATTATTATGAATAATTCCAAAACTGAGCTTAATGGCGTAGTTTTGTAACGCCAGTTAAGAGATAGTAATCAGTAAGTGAGAAGAGTAATACGTTTATCGAGCACAATACTCGTTTCATTAGCAGTTAGTTGACTGACATAAGTAATCAATGGAATTTCAAGACACATCAATAAATATGCTTGCTTGTCGAAGGAACGTCAAAAGAACATTAACAAAGACAACTTACTTCAGAAAGCACAAAAAAAAATAGCACGAAGGAAACTTACCTGAAAAAAAAAAAGAAACAAGAATTAGTCACGATTGCAGAATTCTGCATATTTTTCAACAAATACAGTATGTTATTCATGCAAGGAAACTAACTATCCAATCATTATACAGTAAGTAAGCACGGAAGTTATATTATGACTTGCAAGCGGGTTGTTTTGAAAATGGAGGACATTTAAAGTATGCTTAGCTGTTAAACAAATAAAATTACAATTGTCTTTTTGAATGACGGAAATAACTAGTTTTTCTTTATGGTAGGTAGTGGTCGATTTCATAAGAAAAATTTACATTTTTGTATAATAAAAGAAATTAGGCGCAATTTAACTTTTTAATGACTATGCAAAAAAAATATAATATTTATTTCTCTATGGAATTAGATGGTAGTATTTAAAAAGTATTATATAGTATTTAACGAGACAGAATTAACAACTGGTAGCAATTTTTTATATTTATGAACTGAATAAAAAGTTTCATGTAAATAAATAACTTTTCTTTTATGAGGATAATTTAAATCATAAAATTTACCTTAATTTCACCTTAGTTTTAGAAAAGATCAATTAAAAAATTATTATTATTTAAAAAATAAATTATAATTAACATTCATTTAAATACTACAACTTATTATAAATATTCACATTTTTGAAAATAATGCGTTTATCCTAAAACGTAAAACACTTATTTGAATAAGTAGTTGAAAAGAATTAAATTACATTTCAAAAAACTAATTAACATTACATTAATCTTTTAATAGATAAAATTCCATTAATTATTTTTAATTTAAAACATTAATATACATTTATAAATATTTTAAATTAAAAATGATTTATTTTTACTAAACTAGAAAATAAGACCAACTGTTGTTCGACTTCAGAAACTAAAATATTTTTAGATTTGGTTAATTTATTAGGGAACGTTTTTCTGAATCACTATTTATAAATGATAAAAATTTAGAACTTGAAAAATATATACTAAACCTATATAATAGAACCTTGTAAGCGATAATAATGATATTAAAAAAGGGCACAATCACAAAAAATTTCAAATATTTTCTGTTATAATGTCAAAGTGAAAAAAAAAAAAAAGTATGGGAAAATCCCTGACTAGCGATTACAACTTATCATACGTCATGTCCTTATCAAGTCACTAGATGGCGCCAGGTGCTCTAGATGGAATCGTAATTTAACAATGAGAAAATTTCTTATTCAATTAAATTAACCAACGACAGATTTTGTGGATTTTGACCACGCAATAGATAACAAATAATAAAATATGAGAAAAAAAATTAACTTCAAAGTGTTATAAAGTTTTAGTAATACATTTATAAACAAATCTCTTGCTTTTTAAGCAAAAATGCATAATTTATAAAGTTATACATTTAAAGCAATTTTATAAACATAGAATACATATACAATAAAACATATAGACATTTTTGAAATTTTTTGAAAATTGCAGTTTGTTATAAGAAGTCATTGAATTAATCGTCAAGTAAAAAAAAAAAATAAATAAATAAATAAAAAATTAAAATTAAAAAAATAATCAAACGTTATTAACTTAGTTCTAAAAAATTTATATTAAATAAATCAGTATATTTTAAAGTATTAATTTTTTTAATCGCATTGAAAGCACTATATTTTTTCTTACACTGCACTTTAAAATTTAATTTATAGTAATGCATTTGCAACAAATATATTTAAAATTTATCATACAGGAACCGTTTTAATTTAAAGTATTTTTAAGTCCAATTTGAAGAATGAAGTTGACAGATTTTAGTGAGTTAAATATGTTTTAATAGATAAAGATGTCTTCTTTTTCATATTTATAAAAGGTAAAAGGAGGTAAAATATACTTCATAAAATGTTTTAATTTCTGGCAAAGGTTTTGTTGATGCAGATTCCTATGAGAGATTTAAATCCTTAAGTATATATAAATGGATTCTATACCATTTTCAGATTAAATGACTTATACATTTATTTACAATTTAATTTTTGACACTAGTAAAATACCATAAGATAAATAAATATCTAGTCTTATAATGAGTGTATAGCAAACATGTAATGATTAAATGAGGTCTATAGATTATTTGAAAAACAAAAAGTTTTAAAATTAAAATGGCATAATCTAAAAAAAAAAAGTTGCTTTATGTCTTATTTAAATTTTAAAAGCTTTGTTTTCAAATATTCAAAGACTTTTAGAACATTTGGAATTCTATTTTTAAATGTAATCTATAGGCGTATTTTGTATTTTAGCTATTCAATAGGTGAACATTCAAATATCGTATTTTATATGGTTATTTCCTTTTCATCATCAAGATTGTTGCAAAATAAAAACACATGAATTTTCCTTTTGAGAAATGATAAAAATAAAATTGTCTCTCTGTTATAAATTGTATTAAACTAAAAGGAAAAAAATAATAATGTTCTAATATTTTAACGGTCTTTTATTTTTAGAACAAAAAAATGTTCTCTTCCGAATAACTGAATAATTCATATTTATGTGGGGACTGGTATTAGATAGGGCTACAAGACTGTTATATTTGGCACCAGATGGCGCTGTAGGGAAATAACATTTGGAGGATGGATTTCGAAGAGGAGTTAAAATTTATTATTATCCTAAGAATAATAATACACTAATAATAAAACAATAGTATTGACAGTAGTTAGATACGCCATGAACAACTACATATATAGGGAAGACTCTAAAAATCTTCACAATTTAGAAGCTGATACTTATATTTAAATGTATGAATGCATATCAAACTATTTGTCTTTATATCTCTTACTATTAAAAAAAAAGAATTTATTATGCAATGATATAAAAAATATAGATCATTTGGTGTTTTTCTGCCGTATGCTAATATATGTATTGAATTTTAAATTATGTGTTTTTTTTTTATTTTTATAAATATAATATTTGAGCCACGCTTTCAAAAGTCGTGCAAGTCCAACTTCAAAAAATATGAGTTCAGTATACATAGATACCGTACACCGTATTTTTGTATTTCATGGCTTTCACTGAAATACATAATATCCCTCATAAATGTTTTTAGTGCCAAAAGTTAGTTGATTTAATCCAAGATATTCAACATTAAATGTCTCGATAAATAAATAAATAGAAATACAGCTCGTCAATTTTAAATATCTCTTTATTATTTTTTGCGGATGTTCATAAAAAATATCATTAAAATATTTATTATTACTATAAATTTCACATTTATAAAAGAAAACATTATGGCAAATTTGTCATAACTTTGAAACATTAGTTCTAAATATTTGTTATTTTGAAATATGTTAAAATATTTTCTTTTCACAAAATTGAAAATCATTTTAGCTGAAAATTCCAGAACTCATTATTCTATATAATCTTAGAAATCTATTTAATTATAACAAGCGATTGTTTTTTAAAATCTTGAGCAATAAAAAAATTTGATAGTTGAATTGATATTAAAATATAAAAAGAAACAACCAATATTTTTAGACATAAATACGTTAACTTATACTGTGATACAAATGGCACGGCATAGAAGAAAATATAGTAATATAGTATAATAATGAATAAATTAGCTAATTAAACAGAAGAATACATCATTATAAAAAACGTATAGATTATTAAAGTTGAAGGAACATGATGTATATTTATTCTAAATGATGTCTATTTATTTATTGATCACAGTAGAAAAGAAAAAGAATAAAAAAATTATATATACGATATACAGACAAAAGTGAAAAGTTATGATGTTTTAAAAAAATTAAATTATCAAAATCTTGATTTCTTTTCTTTTCTACTTCTTATTTTCGTTGTCTTTAACTTTTAAAATTTAAAAGATGAAAAAATAAGAGGTAGAAAAGAAACAGTTCATTTCCTTGTCTCTTATAGACCTCTTATTTTCCTCTCTTTAATTTTAATTAATTTTTTAATTCTTCTATTTTAGAAAATTAATAAAATATTTACGAAATCAATGAATATTTTTAACTAATAATTTTATATATTTGATAAAAACTAAAACAACGAATTCAGAAATGTAAATTAAAATAGAAAATATTTAAAGCAGTACCACGGTGGTAGAATGAAAAGCATTTATATAAGGTATGGAAAATAAAATTAAGTAAAGTAAAAAAAGAAAGAGAAAATACATGGCAGAATAATGTAGCATGAATGATGCATAATCATTAGAAAATAAAATAACATAATTTAAATTAGCACACACCAACAGCAAAAAAAAGCATTTCATAAATATGATGCACAATAAATGATAGGGTTTTAGAAATAAATAACATAATAAATATTGAACAAAAAAATTATTTATATGTTTATTAGTTATTAATTAGTTATATGTCAAAAAATTATTTATATATTCAATGTTAGACATAATTTATGGGTATTTTGCATGAAAGAATGAAGCACCATAAATATAAAATAATTAAATGTAAAATAAATTTATGACATTTTTATTGTAAGATTAAAAAACAATATTACCCAGAAAAAAAAGAGAAATGGATACTATTTAAGGAACAAATGAAATAATAATAATTTTTGAAAACATTTTTCTTCTAATTTCTATTAGGTTTGCCAAATAGATTTTGATGCTCTTTAACAGAGACAAAATTCTGTCTTTGTGAGAAAACATTGTACAAATCAATCAATATAAAAAAATCACCCCTCTTTTATAAAACCTATATATATGAGGAGGAAAACCCACCCGAAATACCAAAAAATACCATCGTCTAACTGCAAATGCCAGACAACTTCTTAGTGGATAGTTGATTTTAACGTCGATCAATAGCCGCCAAGGAACAAACAAAAACAAGGGCTTTAAGATGATATTAATAAATAAATAAAATTGAATCTTTTGTTATGGATGACCTAATATCGAAACCAGAACGTTTGTTCCAAGAAAATAATCCTCTTTAGCCAGAGGTTTTTTACAGAAAGGTCGTGGACACAAACTGCTTTTGGCATTTTTCAACAATTTGTTGACATCAAATAGTCTGTCCCAAATTGTTGCAACTATTTTCTACTTTCGTTCGCTGTTTGCTTTGAAGTTAAATTGATTTTATCTGTAAAGTTCTCAAAATACTTTTGCAATGTTGTTTACAGCCCTCCAGGAAGGTATTGACCTCCCCCTCATCACCCGTCGGTGGGCTGTTCGTGAGATACATAAGTGGTACATGAGGCCCACAGATGTTACACACACACAAATTGTTTATAGGTAAAATAACGTCTCGAAAAGAGTTGGCGCATATTAGTTGGTCAGAAAATAATTTTCTAGATTAATTGCAACATTAAGTAAATACTTATTTTCGTATCGGTTTATTGACAATGGATCTTTAATATTCATTGCCTTATTATAAATTCAGCTTAATATTATTATCATATACTTAACCTAACAATTCATTTACATTTAGGTATTAAATGCTTACAATTATAATTTGTTATCCAGTATTTAATAACTTAAACTTAATGATTCTAATACTCCTCATAGACCAAAAAGTTTATGTCATCTTTATTTAAACAGTCTAATAATTATTTAAAATTGAATGAGGTTTTTTATTAAACAGAAACATTAACATATAGAATTAATAAAGTTTCAACGTAAAAATATCTATAGATTTTTGAATTCAGATAAATAAATTTTAGCAAATGATGTATATTATTTTATACGACTAGATTCAATACATTTTATTTAGAAATATTAAGGAAATTAGATTTGAAGCTGTGCAGAACAGAAAGATATATATCACCACGTTGAAAAATAAATTATTGAAGCCTGAAAAGATACCGCTTGACATTGTATTCCGAAAATAAACATAAAATTGTAATACAATACTTCCTAGTATTTATTAAAACAAAATGAAGCGTAATATTTTTTATTAAATATCCTGAAAAAAAAATGTATTATTTCATTTCTATACGAACCACATTTACATTACAGTGTTCCATACAAATAAAAACAAATAAATGTGGTGTTATTAATATTCTATTCCAATTGTGGTGGATATAGTTAGGAACTAGGAACGCAACAGTGGGCTAGGAACGCAACAGTGGGCTAGGAACGCAACCTGGGCTAGGAACGCAAGAGTGATTAAAGAGAATTTTTAATTAAGAAGAGTTTTATGCGTAATAATGGGTTTCTTGTTGTTAATGGCTCACATTTCATATCTAGCACAGTTCGTAAGTCGAGGTAAGAGTTTATAAATATAGATTTGTTGAACAAATGTCTTAATGGTAAGTGTCTTTTTTTCAGTAAAGACATGCCGGAAGAAAAGTATTATTTCAATTAATAATGAACACACAGGTTTGTTTTTTGATTACCTTTTTCATGCGGTTTTAAAGCTCATTAATGTATATTTCATAAAAATTTCCTTTCCTTTTAATAACCTTTCTGAATATACATCAGATAAAAATATACTTATAAGTCCGTCCCATTTCATTTGCTACTTCTGGCATTTAAATGTTTGATGATTTTTAAAGAAATTATATATTTGTTAATTATTATAACATTTCAATATGCATAAGGGTTAATGATATTTGTATACTGACTATATAAAATAAACTAAATAAAATATAAAAGCTAATATGACATTTAATGTTGAAAATAAATTGGAGGGAGAGGAGAGGGAGTGCAATAAAATTTTCTGCTGTTAAGATGTATCACTTTCATTGTTACATACTGATTTTACAATAAAAGTCTGATACCTTAATGACTTATTTGGAAATCTAATGAAAGCGATTTCACACCAGTTTCCGACTTAACATTTAAACAGCAACCCTAATGAAACATCTTTATGCCCTTAAATTTTGAGGAGGAAGTTGAATGGTTTCTAAATAAGCCCGGTGCTGTCATGAATATTGGCTTGACAGCAAATAAAATTCTGATAAAACAAAATGTAACTTATTCATAAAATTAAAAATAAACTTTTAGCACATTGCTTCCGTTTTATGAGATTTTTGAATACTGGCCTAATATTCAATTAAGGAGCAATCCCAATAAAACATCTTTATACATACACACATAAAACATCTTTTTACATACATACGTAACCTAACTACATTTGGTTTCTTGTGAAGAATTTGAGTGGTTTCTAAAACCACTCCTTAACTGGTATGCCCGTTGCCGTTCTGAATATTGACTCGACAGTAACGAAAATTTGATGAACAAAATGAAACTTATTCATAAAACTAAAAAAATAAAGCTTTAGCACACTGTTTTGGGCTTATCAGGTTTCCAAATACGTCCTAACATTTAATTAAGCATCAGTCCCAATAAAACATTTATATTTTTTTTATACATTTAAAATTCTGATGAGGGAATTGAGTGGCTCCCAAAATCACTCATTGACATTCTGAATATAAGCTTGACAACAATGAAAATTCTGATGAACAAAGTGTAATTTATTAATAAAATTAAAAATAAAGATATTACAAACTGCCTTGGTTTCATGAAGTTTTTGATCATAGAAAGTCTCACAAATCTATTGACATAAAATAAGTCTTTTGCTTGCAGTTTCTTTTTTTTTTTCTACTTTTGTAGAGTTTCTATTGCATGAAAAGAGACTCGACTAAAATTTCTATTGAAATTTTTTCCAAATTATGTAGTAGATTATATAGAACCACAATGCCCTAGCTATGGGGTTGAGAGTGACACAAAATAAACATCCTGCAATGTCGTTTACTGTACATGCATGATTGCTTTCTTTCATATCTGCAGCCTTACTTTATTTCCAGAATAGAGCATTTGTTCCCAGAATAGCCGTGAGCGTCGTTCCGATCTTAAACAGTTTTTTTTTTTTTTCAAACAATTTATTTCTTTATTATAAGTAACTTATTTTGTGCTTTGATGGTAGAAAATTTTTTTCGACTACAGTCTACTTCATTTTTGGTGGCACAGGCTTTCATAAACTTGAATAATATCTTGGCATTTTTGTACTAGTGTATCGTAGACATTTTTAGCCACTGGTATCTTTAATTCTGTTACAGAAAATATAATACAACAAAATTAAAGCAAGTACTTAGGAAAGTACTTCATCTTTAATCGTAAATTGAAAACATAAATGTTAATATTTGCAAAGAAACTCACATTTGAATGGCAGCTTATTTATGGATATGCAACATAATTTGACATCTTTAAATCTGTTTGACGCCTCTAAATTTTAAACAAACATGCTCTTTAAAGAAATTTCGAATGACACATAATTCAGTTGTATAAAACATACCAAAATATTTTTGTTATAGGAAATATACAGAAGTAAAATCGACCCTCTTTAATCCTAACGTAGGAGTTATCCAGCCTACGGATTTAGTGCGTCCATTCACAGTATAGACACAGAAGCTTTCAGTCTGGCTTATTCTGCCAAATATCGAACAAGTTTCCTCTAAGTTTGGAAAATAAACGCGTCACCTACCAGGCCACTCCGGTTAGTATGAATAAAACTTAATTATTCTTGACAATTTCGGTTTGAATTCTAATCTCTGTTAACTAAAAGATGCGAATAAATCTAACAAACTAAGAAAATGAAAGAAAAAAAATTTTTTTTTTCAGTTCAATGTTTATTGGACACAAAGTTTTTGTAAGAATCTGTGATGCATAAGAATATTACGTTAAATGCAACTCTCATTAGCTCCTGCTTTTTTCACATCCCAGACTTTTCTTGTTCGCTCTCATTAGCCCACTCTATTTTATTCATGCATTTCTGTTTTACTTTTGCGCGAGATTTTTTTCGTTCTTTTATCCATAAATGAAGCATCATATCTAAGCAACGAAAGTTGTCTTACTTAAATGCATTTCTTCGTGAGATCGAGTAAAAAAAGTTTACGAGTGAAAAGTTTTTAGATATAGTTAATTTATAAATTTTTTATTCTAAAAAAACTCCTTACAGATATTTAATGAAACTTAAATTATTCTTTCTGAATCCATGACCCTTTTAGAAGAAAACATTAGTAACTTTCTCGAATTTACCGAAATATACATGTATATATAGTCAATCATCAGTCTTCGAAAGATTTTATGAATAATTTATTGAGTAAATTTGAGTGAATGGGCCTATTTTATTTAACATAATTTTCCTCATGGCCCAAAGTTCGAAAATGTCTGGATGCCCAACTTGTGGCCAAGTGCAGGCGATTCAGGTTCGAATCATTTTTGACAGCGGCCATTGCAATCACTGTTTTCAGAAATGAAGAGAATCAATAGCGATTGTGACAATGTATCTAGAGCATATACATTCCCATCGCCAGTTAGAATGCCTGATGGGAATTTTGCAGTTTTATCACATGTAACACATAAGGACAAGGTAATTATCTCTTTAAGGCGATCAATTAAGGAAGGCAATATCCTTTCCTCTTCAACCCCACAGTGGGCTCTATGCGGAATACGTGAGCAATGGAATTCTCTAAAAAAAATTCTTTTGATGGACTGTGTAACCAGCCACACTTCGCTAGATGCACCTCTTCATCCGATCGGAATTTCTTTCCTCCCATTGCATACTTTAGCGATGCAAACATGTCAATCACTGGGAGAGGAATCTGGTGAGTAAGGAGGACATGACTCACCCTCAAAATGCAGGTCGCTTAGCTGTCGCAACTGTTGCCCGGCCAGTAAGAAGCTCAGCATTGGTATGCTGCGAAATGACATAGTCAATTGTTTGTTTTTATTGCAAAGATGGTTCTTCAGCAAATCTGAAAACAAGGCATTCTATTCTCCCTGTGCATTTTGGGCAAATGACGCCTCTTTGGATCCTAGGAGTGAATAAGCATAATCTTTCATGTGCTTTGATCCGAGCGAGAAACATCTTTCGTAGTTGTCACACCATTTTTGAATTTTTTATTCTACTCATATAGTTGCTGGATTGACAAGCATGCATTACTATATTTTATTTTCATTCCAAATGTAAGCATTTTTAAAATCTTCATTTATGAAAATGCTAACAGAAATCTGTCCTTTGGTGCTTTTTTAGTGGTTCACACATACAGTGATGCTACTTTTTCCTATACACTTCTCTGCCAGCTACTGGACTAACAATATTAGGAATAAAACTGCCAATTTACGAGACAGTGGTTAAGTTGTGTTTTGAGACTTATAGATCCCTTACATTTTATTTATATATAGACAAAATTTGAGTCACTAGAATTATAAGAGATAAAGAAAGAATTCTCGATACGATGAAAATTCTTAAACTCTCAGCATAATTTAAAAATGTCAGTTTATTATTGCTACTCTTTAATTGCAAATTTTTAATGAAGGTAAAAGCGGACAATTTTGGAATTCTGTAAAGGAAACGACCTGTTCCCAAAATAATTGAGGGATGTTTTAGAAGTGCGGAGTTATAGAGGACTGCGTAGTGTTTTATCACTTTATAGTGATAGTTTAGTTTTTGATGTTAATTAAGAAAACATTTATAAGTATTTAAATGCAAAGTTGTCTCTGATTTACGCGAATACGATTATACGATTACAATATCATACTATGCCATACGATTTGTATAATTAAATAGTATAATCGATAGTTTAAAATTGTTTAGTTATTAAAAAAGAAATCCTTAAAATTTAATTTAGGCTTGATTGAGTTTCAATGGAATGTGCTATTTTCTTTTACTTAGTATGTAAAGGAAAATTTATATTTAATTTTTCTAAACCTATTTTAGTTCGTTTTGAATACTGTTTCAATTTGTAGTAATATTATGCATTAAAATATATATGTAGAATTTTAATAATATTCCAACAAATTAGGGACATTACTCCAGAATTATAAGTCTTAGTTTAGGTTTAGATGTAAGATGATATAAATTACTTACCAGTAAAAATTCATCGTTTTTATACATCATCAAATATGCATTTCTCGTACTATGCGTAATTTAGAAATTCCTTTATAAGTTAAATCAGTTTCTGTACCACTCTCGTGTTGAGAACTAAATTACAATTACCAGCTCTCAAATACGTATCGTTACGTTGCCCTTTTAAACTATTTAAGTAATTATTCAAAACTATTCTAACGTTTCACGACCCATTAAGGTTTCCGTTCATGAATTTTGTTAGAGTAATTTCGACGGTGTCAAATAATTTCTGAAAAAGAAACTACATTCCATTATTCCTAAAATTCTTATAAAGATAAAATATTATTAAAATTTTAGTTTATATTTGAAAAAAAGACTAATTGACGAGAAAATTACATCTTATAAATATTTATTAAAATCTGGTGGGTCACTTACACATTTCCTTTAACCAAATTTTTTAAGAATATTTCTTTTAAATTTGTTGTTTATTGCTTTTTAAATTTTGGTCAAATTTTTAATTAAAGATCGATGAATTATTTTACGCTGATCGATGGATTAACGATTGATTTATTGGAATTACTTTTACTTAGTTTGTATTCATAAAGAAGTTAAAGTATATTTAATATATTTTTGAAAGTGAATATTATAGAACGCTATGTATTCAATTTAAATAGTGACCCTAATAATGCCATTCGTTATAATTTAGGTCTTCGAGAAAAAGAATTTTGCAGAATTTCAAAATAGGCATAGGATGATCATCTTTTACATTCTTTTTATGTGGAGTCGAAATGGCCGGGTAGATAGTCCGTATGGTTTTTGAACTACTGAAAGCTTCCGCATTTACACTGCCTGCCATCCGAAATGCAATACCATAAAGAAAGCATCCAAACAACATGAAATTTGCATCAAGTGTATACCGTGTTGGAATATACAAATGATTACGATTTCAGAGCACGCACACATCATAGACGACTGCAACGCCCCTTATATTCTGTTTATAAAGGGAGGAAAGATAGTCGTTTTGAAGAACGTGAATTGTTCTCTAGTGCGATATTTTGTGCATGCAGCTTCAGTATGTCTCCTAGAAAAACACGAGTACGTTTCTGAATTGGACCGAAGCAGAAACTCTGCATACAGATATTGCAATTATCCTTCCGTGAAATCGGTCATCATATCAGATGTATCCAAGTAACAGTCATGCGAATATGCAAGAGGCAACGTCTGACTGATAGGAGAGGTTGCAACGACTTCCTCGCATCACTCCACGGGAAGACAGACATATTGTGCGTATAGCAGTAATGGTGCGCACTGCAACATCCGCAAACATATCACAACAAATACAGTCAGTAACATCATCATCGATGTCTGCGCGAACTATTTATAATTTACAATTTTTACGTTTACAATACAATAGCAGTCAACTTGGCATCCATTGCTTTGCTTATTTTTAACTTTAAACCATATGCGTTTGAGTTTGCTCCGTCGTTCAACGCACCAGTGAGTTTGCATTGGTGCATTGAACGACGGAGATGGACAACCGAATGGCATTATGTTGTGCTTTTGGATGAACCCGCTTCTACCTGCAATACCACGATGGTCGAATAAGAGTTTGGAGATACTGTGAAAGAGGCTGCTCAGCTGTTGTATTATGCATCGTCATACTGTTCTTGTATCCGGTGTTATGGCGTGGAGTGGTATTGGGCTTCTCTCCTGCACTTCTCTAGAATGCAACATCGATAAACTTACCAGCCAATGCTATATCTCTGAAGTTTTGCAGTCTGTTTTCCTTTCAGAGGCTTACCTGCAGCCACGTTTCAACAGGACAAAGCTCGACCACACGTTGCACGCAATGTTCAAGCTTTCTTATTAGTTCACCATATTGCGTTATTAACTTGGCCTATCCTTTCTCCAGATATATCGCTTATTCAGCATGTTTGGTCAGTGATTGGAGAACGCCTAGCCTGGCATGTCGCACCTGCGGTACACCAGATGAAATTTGGCTACGTGTGGAGGCAACATCGGCTGCCATTCCACTACAATGTATCTAAAACCTCTTTCACTCAATGCAGCGGATGACAGTGGTTTTTGACTGCCATGGAGGCGACACTCATTCTGAATGTCTTTGTCTTCCTCAGGTGAAAGAAGGTTGTATTTCAAATCAGTGAGCATTGATATTGTGTGCAATCACTGAAATAAATTTGGCTTTGATATCTCTAGTACTTCTGGAGTAGCATTTTAGATGGTCAGAAGAATATTGGCACGATAAATCTGGTGACCAGAAAATCTTTCAATTGATCTCGTGAAGAAGGGGGGAGGTATGAATGCTACCTGTTATGCCACCCTTGAGTGATTTCGTTCCAAATTGTAGTGGAAAAATGTGGATGCAGAGTAATACCTGTTGTGCAAACTCGGTAATACTGAATATACTACATATTTGCTTAGTGGTAAGTGACGTCGATCAAGATGTCCTAGCATTGGGAAAAAACATCGTATTATGTGCAGGATAAATTTATAAAAGTTGAAAGTTCACTAGTAGTTGCTGTGGATAAATACAGAGAATCAGATGCGAGTTTACTTGCTCCTCTTTTGAAAAAAAAATTTTAAATTCTGAAAAAATGGGAGGTTTTTTAATGTAATTACTAATTAAACATTAAAAAAAAAAAGGAAAAAAAATTATTTAATTAAAACGCAAGCATTTTATTATTAAATAGAAAGAGAAGAGAGAGAGAGAGAAAGCTATTATAAAAAGCAGCTGTTAATACCTGAATCGATTTCATGCGCTCAGATTCATTTCCTTTCTATAAAAATATTTTAAAACCTCAGAATTTTGTTACAAGAAATTATAAATTTTTCATTCAAAAAGTTCTACGAATTCTTCTACTTCCTATGAGAATTTTCCGGGTAAAAATAAAGGTTTAAACTTTTACCACTTCGTTAACCCAAAGAATGCTTTAATTAAATTTCTTTCATACAATTCCTCTAGATGCAACGCCAACCATTTTCGAACAACATATGGTAAGTAAGAACTAGTAAGGGCTGGAATTTTTGTGTTTTTATGCATCTTTAAACTGCTTCAATTTTAGTTATACTTTAGTTTTCATGTAGGTTGTTTCAGGTTAGTATTAGAAACCGGTGAGTTAGGTCTTAACCGTGTAAGATATCCATATATAGCAAAAAATTAAAAGTAGTTTAATTTGAGCGTACATAAAACTTTTTACAAATTTTCTTAATTCAAGGAAAGAGCGATTATTTTTTGAAAAAATTGAGATGAAAATTCAAAATATTTTCAATATAAATAAATATATATATATATATATATATATATATATATATATATATATATATATATATATATATATATATAATATTCATTCAAAATATATATTTTTTGACATTTAAATTCAGCTTTTTTTATAAATACGAATAATAAAACTTATTGACTAAAACTAAATATTTTGCAAATTTATAAATTTACTTATTATTATGTTTGAAACCTTTTCCAAGTCGAAAAATAATATGGAAATAATAAACGAAGCTTTGCTTTATTTTTTCTGGATTTTACAACGTTTCTATCTCTAAATTTAATATTGTTTGTTATCTCGTAATTAGTCTACTTCACAAAACCTATTTAATTGGCTTTTTAGAAATATTTTATGCATGAATGTATATTGTTCCTAAAAAACTATTCAAAGAAACAGATATTGTAGTTTTATGCTTTCTTTAACAATTAGTATTATTATGTACAAAACTTTAGAAATATGTTATTAATAAAGGCTTCATGATTTTAAAAATATTTCTGCGTAGGAGGTCGCATTTAATTAACTCGTAAAATTATTATTTTAACTGAAGAAATATTATAAAAAAAGATAAAATTAATTTTTGCATTTTACGCATTAGCGATTTACTGTCATTAAAATGGGACATGGTTTCCAATTATTTCATATCATTTTATTTAAAATTCTGAAATTGTAGATGCATGCTCTTTAGTTGGGTTAAAAATAGAATATTTCGCTTATTTCGCGTATACTTTTACAGATGGAATTAAGTTAATTAGTTCTAGTAATAACAATAAAGCAAAAAGCTTAAGAAAAATGTTGTTCTTTTCCGTCTATCTTCCTAACAAATACTTTTAATGAGAAAGCTTAATTTACAACAACAACAACAACAGCAGCGAAACAAATTTTTTTTTTTTACAGACTCAAATATTATTAGTTAATAATGAATATATCAAAGGAAATCTCTTTAAATCTTGAAAGTCTTATAAAAATATATAAAATAATGATTTTATAGCAAAATGATCTTTATTCAACAAGCGTTTTTTTACATTTCAAAATTTTTAATTAGCTATATTTTCAGGAATAAATTTTTAAACATAAAATAACTTTGTTTTCACTTTAATGGACCTGAATCGATAATATGATGTTTTCGCTCAGTGATTTCGATGCAAGTACCGATTTTGTTTTCAATGTTATAACATTTTTTTTTAAACTGTAAAGAATCTAATACTTGATGAAAAAGAACTTCAAAACTTTTCATTTCTCATTTTTAAAGTCTTATAAAAATATATAAAATGATGATTTTATAGCAAAATGATCCTTATTCGACAAGCGTTTTTTTACGTTTCAAAATTTTTAATTAGCTATGTTTTTTTAGAAATAAATTTTTAAACTTTACATATAACTTTGTTTTCACTTTTATGAAAATGTTTCACTCTGTGATTTCGATGCAAGTACCGATTTTGTTTTCAATGTTATAAAATTTTTTTAGCGCTGTAAGGTATCAAATACTTGATGAAAAAGAACTTCAAAACTTTCCAGAGCATCATTCAAGCAGAATAGTGATTATCTTTCGCTTTCAAAATCGACCATCATCTTCATCTTTAATTTAAGAAATTTCTTTTCTGTCTAAAACCTTTTTATATCCGGCTACCTCGCACAATCATTAGGAAGTGGCAGATAGTTTTACACTAGCGTCAGTAATTTCTTTTTCCGGAAATTTAATCTCTACTATATTTCACCACATTGTGTATGGTAAGGGAAAGAAAACCTTTCTTTCGCATGTTAGAGACAGAAAGAATTGTCCGTGGAGTATTCCTTATCGTATAAGTAATGCCCTCATATTTTATTTCTATGAATGACAGTTATTATTGATTAAATGATAAATCACGGGGCATGCAATCAAACTTAATGATTCATGCAACATTAATAATAAAGCACATTATTTATAAGCTATTTGTTATTAAATACTCTATTGTAATTAGCAATTATTGCTTAAGTGATAAAATAAAAGTGTAATTATGTAAAAATTCGTAAAAAATTTTTTTTTTTCTTCTGTTTTTCTGTATTCTTAAAATGTTTTAAGTTAAATGTAAATCTGATTTATTGAAATAACAAAACACAAATAAAATGAATCACGAATTGTAATAAGTCCACAACTTGTTTTAGTTTTTCTTGTCAGCAGAATCGACATACGATGGAGACATTGTAACAAAAACCCCATTATAAATTGATAAATAGCTCAATAATAAATTGTTCAATATATATATATTATTTTAGTTTATATATCATTTAAGATTTCTTCAAGCAACACACACTTGGGCCATCTTGATACGTGCTACAACAGTTATATAGTTACCTTGAATCGAAATGTTGTGGAATAAAGGTTAGAAATGAAAAAGTAAATCCAGAAAGTTTTGATGTGTATTTGAGAGTACTGTGTGCTGGAAAGTTGTGTGTCTGACCAAAATTGCCAAACTTATTTATGTTCTACTAATCTCTCTAAAAATGTTAACTAGTTTAATTTGATTGATGAAATATTTCCGAGATATTGAAGAAAGACAGCAATATTAAATTGTCATTCTTTTTGATTTTTGATAACATCTGTTTTTAAATACATAAAAATCTTTTGTCAATTTGAATTTGTTAAAAATTAAATTTTAAAGACAAAGTTGTGAATAGTGTCCCTTATTTTACTATATGATAATTATACTATATTTATTTGCTATGAATGAATTAAATAGTTTTAAAAATGCAATTCATGAGAGAAGTTAGTCGAAAATTGAATGAGAAATAATGAATTTAAACCGTAAACTTCAGGTAAATAAATATTGGTTAATATAACTATTGATAAACGATATAACGATATATATATAAATGATATAAATATTAATTTCCTTATTAATGTGTGTAAAACTAAATATTTTGAATTACTTTTTCATTACTTGATCTTTTGGTTTTGAAGAAATAATCAGTTTAAAAGTTATTAAAAAGACTTTAATTACGTACCGAGGGGAAATAAAAACAAATCGTTATTGAATAATTTTATCGTAAATTTGTCCTTGATATATTATTCAATTCCTTCTTTTAGCTCACACTCTCCCTATATATATATCTTGTTCAAATTTTCAATCGTTAATAAAATACTTTTTATTCATCCACTCAAGTTCAAATACATTTTTTTTTTGAACTTGTAGTGGATGACGATGTTAATACAGTTTTTTTCAAATATTCATTCAGTAATTAAATTTAATTAATTAATTTTAGTTTTTTTTAGATTTAAGTTGCATATATCTACCAATAGATGGCGCCATATAAACATAAAAAAATGAACGAAAATTATTTATAAAGGATTTTCTGCAATATAGTGAAAAAAAAAGTAGGAATTGACTTCAAAAACTTTTTTTTTTGTTTATATTACTTGTTTTTTAAATAAAATTTTCAGCCTACCTGTCTAGCGATCTAGGTTGAAAACACCATTATTATTAAGATGAGAAGAAAAGATATAAAAAAATCTTAATATATTGCTAAAAAAAAAAATGCTTATTTTGTCGGCAAGTTTGAAACTCGTTGATATGTTTTGCACCGATCCCAGAGTGTCAGTCATGTTGATCAAACAAACTTAAAAAAAAAAAAAAATCCCATTACTCCCCGCACTTGTGCACCCTTTGATAGCAAGGGGGAGGGGACGAGGGACCGTGCATTATTTACCCACGTAACGGCCTCGTCACGTTTGCAACCGTTGAGGGCACATGGTATGTAAATCAAAGGTGCTAGCACCCGTGCCTTGTGGAACACCTAGACGAGTGCGCTTCAAATATTTCGATTCTAACAGCTGAAAAAAGAAATGGAATGAAAAAAGGATGAAAAAAAAAAAATGGTATCACGGTTTCGTATTTGATTTTGCCCTTTTCTTTCCCAAGGATGAATTTCAGAAATGTTTACATAGGCTGTTTTTCACAAGGATGCAAGCTTTTTACTCCTATTTCAAAGAAACCTTATTATTGGAAGTGTTTGGGGGATGCAAGATGTGAGGAAATACGATTAAATTCGATCCTATCAATTTCCTCTGAATTTAAAAAAAAAAAAAATGGTCAAATTCAAAAGGTATGGAGTAAATAGTGTCAAAACATCAAATAAAGGTTATAATTGAATCCGTCTGAATGCATGGCAGAAAAACTATTTTGTCGTTTTGACATTTTAAAGGATTTCGAAAAGGATATTTTATGGTATCTACAAGAATTAAAGAATATATAGAGCACGATTTCGTGAATTTTGAGAGTTACACAAGAAATCATTTCGTATTACTTCTCATTAAATGCGAATAAATTAGCTGTACATTCTCCCATTCATTAATATTTCACGTAAGAGTGAAATTTGGTCTTTTTATGTATGTATCATAAACTACCGCCACCAATATTTATATTCATATTTATATTTTAAGACAACGCATTTACATTTAAGCTTACCGCGTATATTTAAATATTTAAAAGACAGTGTTGTCAAGGCTGAATTTAAGATTGGAAGATACAAAATTTCATTTTGTTTATTGCATTTTAAATATTTGAATAAAAATGTTTGCTATGGAGTCATCGTTTTTAATAACAATTTGGCAAATTTTGGTTCGTTGTTATTAGATAAGAAATAAGATAAAAGAAAAAAATATCTTAAGATATTCGTTAAATGTATTCTGCAATAAAATAATAATTATAGTAAATGGTTTAAAAGCTACTCAAAGGTTGTTAAAAAAGTTTTTTTTTTGATGAAAATTATGCGATTTTACAGGATTATCGCATAACCTTATAAAAATTTTTGGGCAAAAGTTACGAGTATAGATAATTGAAATAATAGTTACTACAAGTTATTTTTATATTGTAGTAATATATACCTTTTTCGCATCTTAAAATGTTTATTTGGCCTTATGTGTTTTCTACATTTAAAAAAGAACCTTATATTACGGGTACATACTTTGTTTCGTTAATTACCAAATACAATTTCTAATTTGTTGTCATTTATTGGTATATAACAGTTTTGATATATATTTTTCCCAAATATTGAATAATTCTGTTAACAGTATCATTTTATTTATTTATTAACAATTTTTCTGTGTTATATTCAGTTCAAAGTTGTAAACATTAAAAAAAGTCATTAACTCTAATCAAAATTCTGTGCATTATTAACTCCTTTGATTAACCCTCCTTTGAGTTTCCCTCCTATTAAAATCTTTGATGTGAATTTAAAAATGTTCTAAAAAGTATACGTTTTACTTCTTTCTTTTTAGTTTAATAAAGAATTTTGTTTTTTTTAAATAAATATTGCGGGGAACTAATGATTGATATAAACAAACATTCTTCACATTTGATTTCCACACTACATTTTAAATTCTTAAGTATTCATATTTTGAATTCTATTAATTTTAAATAATTAAAATTTTAGACTTTTTAGAAAGTTAATTATAATTAGAATAATTAAACTTTTAATAATTTGAAGGAAAATTATTAGTAATAAAGAAGATATCGCTAACATTTTATTAAATAAGACAATCTAATTTTTTTTTTTTTTCAAATTTGAAGCAATTATAAATTTGTGTAAATGCTTCTATTTTAGCTCGTGCCTTGAAACAAATAAGAATTAATATTACCAAATCTAAACTTTTCCATAGTTAGGATAATTTCTTTGAAATATGCATTTAAAAGTATACAAAAGATTCTTTCAAAGCAGAGAAACACAAACCGCTTTATTTATCAGGAGCTTGTTTCAATAACTTCATATGCCAATGTCAGATCTCAAAGTTCCAATACAAGACCAACGACAAAACTTATGGGTTGGAAAGATTGATAACTTTGAACGAACTTTTAAAAATAGTTTTTTTAAAATTTCAAACTAATAATAATAATAGTAAATCCCTGCTAGATTTATTTAGGAATTGTTTCGCCTTCCTGTTTATTAAAAATGCATCCAAAGTATAACTTACAAAACGATGAGAACCTGTGAAACAAATGTGACAGAGATAATTTATGAACATTTTACAGACTGTATAGATGAAAGCAAATATAAATTGTTGTTAGATACTTACTAAATAACTCAAGTCTATTTAGTCAACATGTGTCTCTAAATAAATCTTTTAAAATCTTTCAAATTTTCAAAAATCTTTTCAAAATTGATTCTAAATATTAATCAGATAAATACACATTTATCTGATTAATATTTGGAATCCATTTTGTATTTCGTTATAACGCAAATTCTACAAATTATTAAAACGGTTTGAGTTCACATCCAACAATCGACTTAATTTTTTTGTAATAATTTAAGAGAAAACTAAATAACATGGTGTTGGCGGCCTTCTACTAAGTCAAATAATTCCGTGCAATTAACAAATCATGGCTTCAAAGCAATTCTTAAATGCATGTAAAAAGGTTCATCTATTTTAACACCACTCACTCTAGTTATTACGTGGAAGGTGGATGCTTTATTAAAAGCCTTTCCTTTGAATGACACTTTAAGTAAATGTACTAAACCTTCTCATTGAATAATCCTCGCTTCCCAGCATGGAAGCGAGTGGCAATATCCAGAGAGCTCTTAATCATCAGTGTAATTTACGGGTCAATGACCTGCATTTTCCCCAATCGTTTAGCTGTCAATAGAAAGCGTGGCTGACCGTGACATGCATTAGTCTTTGTTAAGAGTGTCCTTTGAGCGGTAAAGTGCTTTTTCTAGGGATGAACACGTGTTTATTGGGAATATTATTTTCAATAAACTCCACAGAAACATGTGCTCCCAAGGTTTCAGATAATGTGTTTACAGTTGCCTTTGTGATGTTGCAACGCTTATGTAATATCAAATATTTTGATGTTTTAAGATTAATTGGGAGATAAAAATTAATATTTGAAACTATATTATCGTTTAACAAATTGGGTTATTTCAAATATATTTTAGCCATTTTTCACAAACTACCGAATCTTCTTCACAAGGGGCGATGCTTTTTAATTAATTTTAAATTTATTTATTTATAAAAATAAATTTTTTTATTTTATAAATAAGTTTAAATTTATTTAAAATGAATTAATCTCTTTATTTTATAATTATTTATTAATAATATTTTTTATTTTTAATTTTATTTAAATTTTTAATTTTTTTTAAACAAAATATAATTCGAAAATCAAAATTCAGAGAAACAAGTATTATTATGGATAATCGAGATATAATAATATTTTATATAAAATAAAAATATTTTTATTCGTATTAATATTTAAATATGCAAAAATATTTTAATATGTATTAATATTTAGCTATGTAAAATATTTTAGTGTTTATTAGCATTTAACTATGTAAAATAATTTAATAGATATAAATATTTAAATATGTAAGATATTTTTCATATGAATTAATACTTTTCTTTGAAATTAAATGAAGATTTTTGTTTTTAAAGAGAGAACAAGTAAGTTGTCAAAGGTTCAATAAATCAAAAAAGAAACATACTTACTCGAAATAATATTTTTAATAAACGTTTTATAGAAAGGACTATTAAGGTTTCAGTAAGATCTTAAATACGCTTTACTTGTTTACGTGATAACAAAATATTTGAAAAATGATTTTTGGATTATTATTAAAGATATGTGCGAAATAAGAAATTTCCATTAGAAAACAATAATTGCAAATATGTACTAATTCAACAACTTGGGATTTTTCAAATGCACTTTTAGAAATTTTTTTTACAAAACAACTGCTATTAATATTTTTTAAAAATCCAGTAAAATACATACATATAACAATCGCATATGATATAGTATGATCAATTCCCAAATTTTACAATTTTGTTCCAATAAAAAACATTTATATATGCGATAAATATTTTCTCCACATCAGAACATTTGGAAAAACCTTTTTGCATGTATTTAAAAATGGGGAGAGAAAGATAAAGTGTGATGAAATACTGAATTATATCAAAGGACTTTATAAAGGTTCAAATCATTCATCAATTTAGAATAAAATATGATTTCAAAATAATAAAGTTTTAATTAACAAAACTATAGAGAAATATTCTTAGTACATCAATTTTACTATTGTCAAGATTAAAGATAAATGCTTCATAGTAGCTGTCGGTGAGACCTTTTTTCTAATGAAAGGAGGAGTGGTATAACTATCATGTTTGAATTTCCGCTCTTGCTGATATACAAAGGATGTAAATGTAATTTGAGAAATTTCACAAATTATGAACTATTTTCTCATTTGCTTTAAATAAACTACTTGAACATCGAAAGATATTTAAACAAGTACGGTATTAAACTATTCGGAGGATTTGAATAAACGTTCAATCAACCCTCTAAGCTAAATCTGTAAAGATTTATCTTAGAGGGTTGTCGTCCTTTTAACTGACAGATCAAGTTGAGGTCTTAAATTGGGTAATCATCAACCGGGTTTGAAAGGAATTATAGTGTTATTTCGAAACATTTTAGAGCTTAGTACTGCGGGGTATTATTATGCATTATGTACTTTGGATGTTAGGCATTAAATGGAACTTTAATCGAATCCTTTAAAATTACATTACTAACTATGGTATTTTAATACGTACGTTAAAAGTAATTACTTACTTTTTAATTTCTGAAATTTAACTATATTTTTAAATTTTTATCTCTGAACTTAAATAACCAAATTTAAACAAACGAAATGTAAAACAATATTGACGACTTAAAAAGGAAAAGAACACTAACAGGCTGTAAAGGCATGTAATTTGATAAGTGCTGTCATCATTTTCCTCGAACAACGGTTACAATTACAAATTCGTTCATTTTAAATAAATTTATTTTATTATTTAAACTTAGCATTTAACTATAAGAACTATCTAATAATAATCAAAACCAATTTGAAGAAATCAAAAAGTACTAGGAGAATAACTGATGCTTACTTTAAAATATAATAACCTCCATGACTAGTTTTAGTTTCATATACGAGAATACTGAAATAGTTCAAGTAAGCCTGAAGTTCGAAAATGTCATATTACTATAAACTTCATAGTCTAGCAACCGAGACTGTTAATTATAATGCCTAGTTACTGAAATGTTAGCTCCGATTTATTCTGCCATGTGTTAAAAGTTCTAATACAATTTCCTTAATAACTGTGTTTTACATTGCTGGAGGTTAATTCAAACATTCTAGAGCGTTGCATCCAGTTTACGATAAAATAATTAAACCGTATACGATAACACAGAAATTAGTCCATTTATATTAGCATTTTTAGAACTTCAAGTATTTAATTTTCATTTGACAATTTTTACAGAAACTCTTTACATGTAAAAATGTTTCCCGATATTACATTTTTTTAGTGAACTGAAAGCAATTGTTGCGATTTAATATTTGAATCGTCCCCATATCACAGTTCTACTGTGATATAAGTCATGTTATGCCAAAACTAATCTAAAAATCCTTGTGAAAGGATTCTATTATTAAGAAATAGGGTGAATATGAATGAAAGAAAATAGAAGCTATTCCAATACAGATTTTAAGGCAAGATTCTTCATGTTCAGTTTATTTTAGTACTTCTGTCACTGAGTTAAAAGTGTGAAAGCAACGCAGTTGCCTATTGCAACGGCTGATGATAGATCCAGAAGACACTACAACACAAACATTCCTAGTATTATCAAGATTCGAGTCTCAATCCCCTCTAGGCATAATAGAATTCATCATCTCCTTCATGCTAGTAAGGAGTGGTGGTTGATTTGATTAACTCTTTGCTATACGTATGAGCACTTTATGAAGCATCGCGTTTCCTCATCGTGAAACAAAGATCATTAAGTTCAAACACTTTCGGCACAGCGTTTAAACTTAATTAACATAGAACACACTCATCCTTTCTCTGAAACGTATTTCTAAAATTCGGATACAAGGTACTTTTAACTGATCATTTGTTTACACAAGCTTTACACTAAAGTCAAAATGTTCACCAATCAATACCCTACTGAGTTTCAAAGTCCCGAGCGACCAATTAAACTTAGCATATTTATGTTTTCAATTTATAAATTCAAGAACAAGTTTATAAGTTTTAGAAATAGAAAGATGTGAAGATTAGATTACGTGAGTAACTCGTTTTTGTAGTTGGAGACTTTTATTCAGAGTTGTTGTTGTTTATTTTCTTTGAAAAAGAAAATAAATCAAAAATAGCCTGGAGATGTTCTAAAAAATTAAATTATTGTTTTTAGGGAATTCAATATATTTCTATGTCAAAATAAAATATCTTAGAAGAAAAATAATATATATCAGAATAGAAGCGCTTGAAAAATAATGAATTCCAACAGAAACATTTCCTCTCACGAAAACTCTTAATATAAAGAAAATAAATGGTTTCTGTATACATAATATTTTCATAACAAAAGATCATCATCAACAACAAAATAATATAATAAAAATATTTCGAACAGCTCATTATGGTTTATCTTTTGTTATTCTGATATTCTTACTTAACAAAAAGGATTATGACAAAATCTATCTATCAATAAAATCACAGTAGAAAGTAGAATAAAGGGCTTGAAATATTATTTGCCTTAAATTTTCATACATTTTAGAATTAATTTAACGAAAGAAACATTATCATTTGATTTGATACTTAAGAGTTATTACTTTGAAGCCACAAAGCATCTATGAAAGATGATTTGGGAATATAAAAAGAGCATTAAGAAGATTAAGAATTTCATACAACAATTAATTTGTATATATATACTTATTTTGAAAATAAATAGTTAATATCAATGGTTTATTGAGGATTAGAAGCTGCTTATAAGAAATGGTGAAATTATTTACTACACTTATTCTTCTCAAGACGTACATTTCACTATGTACAAGAATTATACAATCAACTGTACGAACCATGATTTCTCAGACTGAAAATCTTTAATGATTAAAACATTCAAATAAATTACATGCAAAGAATGAATTCATCAATTTAAATAAATAAATTAATTTTAAGAATGAATGAGAAATTTATGCATGCAAATCTTCCTAACTAACTACTTAAGGAAAACAATTTTAATAAAATAAACTGATTTTAATTCACTTCCTGTATTTGATAATTGCTAAAATAGGTTAATTAACTTTAAAGTTTATTTTTTTAATATCTAACCTTTTTATTTGTTGTAAAATTAGTATGATAAAATAAATATACGATATTAATTATATATTTTCAAAAATAAGAATACGTATATATATGTGTGTGTATGTGTGTGTGCGTACAAGTTTATTGTTGTATGAAATTTTAATTTTTCATGCACGCACAAACGGAAAAATTGAACTGTAAATTATCCTATTATTTTCTCTGCGAAGAAGTGTGACGTATAATTTTAAAAAGGCAAGATTAGTTTCCACGATCCGTAAAAATCGATCTCACACAGAATACTTTGATCTTTAAAAGAAGAAAAAATTTTCAAACTGAAACTGCAAGAGGAAGAAATCCGAACTAGCGAAAACAACAAAGAGCAACAGCGAAGAAAGACGCTAGATAATGCAATATATAAAAGGCACCGAACAAACAGGACAAAGATTCCTTGAAATGTTAATGAAGGAGTTCCCGAACAACTGCTTTGTTAAAAGGCAGTGGAAAAAATGCAGCCATACGAGAAACGAGCATTATAAATTGAGATCCTTTCATCTCTTACAGGTGAGACGAACAATAGACTAATAATACGATGAACTGATGAGGACAATAAGCTTCTTACTGATTTAGAAATATAGTTTATAACTGAGAACAAATCAAGAGTTTAATAAAAGTGTAATAAAATATATAATATAATAAAAAGATACTTTTTGTTTTAAACATTAATTAAGGTAAAATTTGTCGATGTTAAATAATTTAAAATAGAATGCATTGATAACATTTAATACGATTTTAATGGTGCAGATATTTTATGTCAACAGGAATAAAAACAATTGAAAGCAAAGATTCCTAATCCTTTTACCACCATAGTCCTAAAAGGAGATACTACTTTCAATATTTATGGCTGTTATATATTAGTAATATGACCTTTTATTCAAAATTAAAGTACTTAGAATATAAGATCATAGAAAAAGCATTATTAGTTGATTCAACCACTATATATATTGAAATTCAACGACAATTGGCAAATGTTTAATTTTTAATGTAAAAAGGATTAACAAATTTAATATAAAGGATCATCAATATAACTAAAGTGACTGATGACAATAAAAAATTAACTATTTGTTAAACATGATGTCTTATCAGAGAGTCTTCTCTGCTAATAAAAATACTTAGTCTCTTACCCCTGACTTGAACTTAGCCATATCAAAAAATCTAGTTTTACATAAGTACATTCTTTGGGAAAAGAATTATCCATATTCTTCAGATTAAACTTAAAAATTTATTAATTCAGAGAGTACTTAATGAAAATTTTGAATTTAATGAGAATTAAAGATTGTCCTTCATCTAAACGTACTTCATTTTATTTTTTGTTATTTCAGATAACCTTAGGTGATTTACAATACATCGGTCGGGAAAAACTGCCCCTCCTTAATATTCATTTGTGTTTACCACTGGAAGTAAAAGATACAAAGTATAAGGAGTGAGGGAATAAACATAATATTAATTTTTCTAAAACTCAGCTGAAAACTATGGAAATAGAAATTGTCTAAAAAGTTTCTGATTGTCAAGTATTGTTAAAGATTCTTTAAGCCCCTTACTCTTTGGGGGACAAATTCAGTATATAAAATGTAGTATCCCCATTCCTTTAATTTATATCTTCACGTAAAAATCTGATCAACATTTTAAATATAGAAATGTAATATTTAATTTTTGTTTGATTTATTTGTAGTATAACGTAACATTGATTAGTAATGATATTTTTATTATTTATCTATTATAACTTATAATTGTTTAAATAATAAAATAAGAAGTGACCTGCGATGTAATAAACATGTATTTTTCTGCTATGCAAATTTATTTTCAAAGAATTTGAAAAAATTGCGGAATTTTGTCTTATCGTTTGAGAACTTTAACGTATCATGAGTGACCTAATATCTGTTAAACTACAAATTTGGCATGTCCGTTATAATACACAAAAGCACAAAAACTCACACAGTTTACACAAAACTCTTTTACAAGTCGCAGAAACTTAAAACGAATGGGGGTTATGAATGTTTTCTAATCTCAAAAATTGATATTTTGCCATAAATTTAATAAATTTTTAAGTTAATATCATATAGATTTTTATTTTTAATATTCTGGTTTTTAAAATATTAGTAATATTTTTGTAAAAGGATTAAAATAACTACATTAAATTATTACAATTATTAATAATTCTATAATTAAATAATTAAATATGAAGTCATTAAATCATAAGAAACCCGAATTAAGTGTTTAATCATTACAAAATTAGTCGTTATGAATCATTATGAAATTAATACGAGATAGTTAATTAAAATTTAACGATTAATCTGCTATATTTTGACGTTAATTATCATTTAATTTTAACGACCCCTATTAATCATGGTTACTATAATTATTATTTATTGCCCTGTTCTTCATTTATAAATTACATAAAGTTATACTTTTTAAAATCTAATTATTAATCTGTTATGTTTATCAAAGTATATTAGGACAAAATTATTTAAATTTGACTATCATTATTAATCATGGTTATTTTAATTATTATTTATTGCTAATGGTTCTTAAGTAATTAACTAATTTTGAGGGATACCTCTTTAGTCTTTTAAAGCTAATATGAATAATTTTGAGGTGGGACTTATCAACATTTGAGACTTCAATTAGTTTTTGAGAAATTTTTTGCATTGCTTTAAACTGTTTCATTCTTGTAATAAATTAGAATAAATTCGTAAGTTTTATTTCCACTTGGGTCAAATTGATCAATTGTAGTTAATATATATTAGGAAAATGTTTCTATACGAAAGTATTACAAAAAAAAAAAAAACCCTCTCGTATATTGAAACTCTTGTTTTTATGTTAATAAAATTTAAAATGTCTGGATACGATGCTTGCTCCGCGTTACTATAAATTAAAAATTAATGTTATAATAGTGAGAAATACAATTCTTTTGAAGTGTACATTCAAATTAACGTTTCAGTAAAGCATTCAATTTAATGGTCTGTTAATAATAGCTTCATAAAGAAAGATGAAACAATCTTTTTATATTTCAGACATTTTAAAAGTATTTTTTAGCTCCCATTTTTGCTCTGGTATCCTAGCATCTCCCTACAATAATTTTAGTGGAGACTTTGGACGATTGTCTTATTGTCTCTTGGTTGTCTTATATCTTTTAATTCCAACTTATTGGGGCATAAACTAAGTTTTTTACTGTCAGTCAACCAGAGTGCTTTTGTCCCTACTTTCCTCACATAGTTTTTCGGTTTGTCATAGGATTTTCCTTAAAGTAGATTTTCAAAGCTTTAATGTAGTATGCGACGGAAGGATTTAATTATAAGTTTAGATGAAGGAGATTGTATCTTCAGAGATTAAAATGGATAGATGTAGTAATTAAACATAAAAGCGATTTTGAAGGTCTTGAATATTTAGAATAACTCTTACCCAAAAGAAGGGCCTTAATTATTTAATAAAATAACTCAACTAAATATTTCTTTTGCCATCGTTTATTAGATATTAAATTGTTTTGAAAAACATGAAATTAATTAGAATTTATGTTACGTTTTTATAATTAGCTGTGATAAATCAATTACAAGAGATTTATTAAATCTAATAATTTAATCTAAATAGAATAAAAACTCAGAATGAGATTATAAATTTTAACAGATAGGAATAAAGTGAATAGATATTTTATAATTAAGGAATTTATGAGCATTTTATATCTTGCAAAATACAGTTTTCTTTTTAAATCAAAATTTTTTAATATTCTTTTTTGTCAATCATTTAATGGTATAATTCTAACTTTTGAACAAATTTCACCTTTCAAATTTTGGATTCAACAAATACTTAAGCCTTCTTTCTTTGCGTGAGACACAATAAAGCCACAATATTCTGGAAGAAATAATGAGGGTGAAGAAATGACTCATGAGAAAATACCATCTAAGAGTGAATGAGGGAGATAATATAGAGCCCAGCTTAGCACATGTGGTTAATGGGAAGGAAGACTTCCTGGTATGTTAATGGTCACAGCTTTCTTTCTATCACTCATCACCCCTAGACCTGAAGCCATGTGGCCTTCTACTAGTTGCATGCAATTGTGAAAGAATATCTGGTTATTGTTCACTTACGAAACTTGGATCATAAGAAGTCTGATAAACTTAGGTTCCTATGACTCTGATTTTAGTTGTATATGATTAACCACTCACAAAATCCAGCAAATCTATGTAGATTCGAATAACTTACTTTATACAGTCATGTTCATATTTAATCAACTTGACTTCAATTAATTTTCTTTCTGATAATTTAAAGATTTTAAAGGTTAAAACATTATACAGCAAATTTTGTGAACTTCGAATAAAATTTAGTTACGAGTAGTATATATATTTCAAACGCCACAAAGATAATTAGACTGCAGTAAAAATAATTAAATTACTTTTAATTAATACAGATAACATACATGCAGATTAAATAATAGTGATATTTCAACGAAAAGATAATATGTTGTTTTTTGATACTTTTCATTGTAAGCCTTAATTAATAAAAGGATCTAAAATCACTTTATGATTATTTTACTTTTCTTAACATATTTTGCAACATATAAGTTTATGAAGTTAATTTTTTTTTAAAATTGACAAAAAAATAAAATTGATTTTTATTATCTATAAATATTGAATATTTTAGTATTTTTGTACATGAAAATAAGAGAAAAGTATTCTAACCTGATTGATGTCTCCGTTCAGATGGTACATATCTGTTGAATAAAAATTTTATAAGGAACATGTAAAACATATTGACTAATGAGCATTTCATAACAGAAGACATCAAATATCCTTTAAACGATGTTGTGAATCATACATAGACATGACAATACTCGAATTTGGTTTCCTACTCAAAAATGCAAAAATGTTTTTATTTTTATTCTTTCAATTTTGAAATATTAGAAATGTAATTTCGAATTTAAAAATCGATTAAGCTCAAAACGAAGTGGTATTTAAAAATCCTGGACCCATTCCATCCATTTAAAATATTATTATAAATATAGTCAGCTTTACCTCCAACAAACAATACATGTTTTGTTAATGCAGGATCAATAGAAAATTTCTTAAAAGCCACTACAGTCAGCTTTTGAAGTAAGAATAAACAAAAACTTTTCTTCAATCATAATAACAACCTGGTGCGTCAAAAAATATATTTTGATTTATTTTATTTCAAAAGTTTCTCATTAGATAAACTTTGTTGTTTTTTTTTAGTGGCAGAAAAATATTTTACTCAGGGTTTGGACGAACCATGGTTGCTTTTCCTCCCACATCGAATATAAATTTTAATTTTAAAGAATCATAGGACAACAATTTTATGAAAGACTTTCAAATTTTGAGGAAGAATATGAATATAGTATGAATAAAAATATGAATCCGTTTATCAATATAATATCTGGAAATTTTATATTAAAGGAAGTAAACATTTAAAGGGAAGTTAAAGTAAACATTAGAAACATTGAACGTAAACATTTAGTAATATTAAGGAAGTAAACATTTAAAAATTAGAAAAATATTTCATTCAATTCTAGCTTATTGTAAATTAAAAGTTATAAACACTTTTCCCCATTAATGTACTAGTCTGGATATAATGCCCCTTATTGACGTTATTTATCTATTTATTAACCTAACAAGAGTCTCAACTCTGTAGGCTATCCAAGATATCAGACACTCATGAATGTTTGTTTCAGAAATTTAATGCAAATTTTATTGAATTTCCAAGAACATGATTCATTTTAAAATAACTGTGGTTATTTCTATATAATGAATTGAAATGCGCAGCAAACCAAACTAGATAAACATATATTTGAAGATATATATTTTCAGGATAAATATTAAAAACAGATAAATAGAAGCGATTTGATTAAACACTTTAGCACCATATTCCAGCAGAAATCGAACCAAATGCTAAATATTATATACATAATTATATCATGTTATATATATATATATATATACATATATTAGCATCAATAGTTTCTATCACGTCTTAATTCACGTCACAGACTGTGTCTAGGACAGAAAGGAAACACTTCTAATTAAATATATGCATGCTAAACTTTAAATCAATTATACCATACGTATTTAATGATGTTTTCAATAGTAAACAAACAATTATCGAGAGTTATAATTCTTGTTCTTGTAATACTCATCGTTATTTTTACAACTTTCAAAAAGTGGTAGAGGTTGTAATAGATCCGGTGAAAGTATATTAATGAAATATTCTGATAGCTTTTATAAATATCTAAAGAAACTAAACATTCCTTTTTAATACCGGTTATCCTAAAAACTTATTAAAAATCACATATTCTCTTAAAAATAAATTATGCCAGAATTTCTATAACTTCATTAAATTTTATGATATAAAATTTTCACTATGGAATTCTAATTTATTATCTTATCAAACAAAGAATTAGCAAATCTATCTCTACCTAACAATCCGAAAAATTTATTTTATTTTCGACTTTCAGCATCCAGTATTTGATAAAATTCCTTTTAAACCATCTTCAGTGATATCCAGAATGTATTTCTTCTCGTCAATAACGACAAGCAAAATGTTTTTTAATAAAATATCTGCCACGCTTTGTAGGAATGTTTTTATTTATAATATACACTTTATTGATATTTCCTCATTAAAAATTCCTATGCAGCTGCAAAGATGAAACATCTTTTCATTCCTTGATATAGATTCTGGTCCCATTGTCCCTGGCGATATTAGAATTGTTGATGATTTGCATATCAGAGAAATTTTAGGGGAACAAAATGCAAACCAATTTAACACAATTCGGTTACAAAAAGTAATATGTGACATTGGTACATTCTGCATGAAAGCATCATCTCCATTTCTATTCATGTTTATTTTGTCATCTTCATCTCTATTCACATTCATTTTGCAACCTTCGTCTCTATTCATTTCTCCACTCTCTATTCATATTAACTTTTTCATTGAATGGAAATTGAACATTTATAAAGAAATTTAAAAATCCATTCTAAGCTAGTTTTACTGTCTCAGGTCATTGCACTCCTATAATTTATCATATAATGGTAGAAATTTACACAAGGGTGATAAATAAAATAAGTCTGTTAAGAAATTTTGATATAATTATATTTTTCTAATATTTTTTGATTTTAAGAATATTTTTACAAGCATCTCCCTTAAAAGTCTACAAGATATTTTAAACTCATTTTAGCTTGATAATTGTAGTATTCTAAATGTAGCTTTCGATTACTAGACAAAACTATAAAATTTCTGAATTTTTAATAATTGTATTTACTGAAATCTTTACAACCCAAATTCAAGGAACCCTACAAGGAACAAATTAGTAATCTTAACACACTAATGTTTACCCTATTATTTTGAAAAAAAATCCACTACCTAATTCACAAACATACTTTTGTATATGTAGATTATCTTACTGTATTTAATCATCCAAATTTTCATAAGATATCTAATGACATTCCAATAGAAGTGACATTAAAAACGATTAATAAAAAACAAACTTGAACCTGATTTTCTTGATATCAGAATTAATATACATAACTCTCTAGAAATCAGTATTTTTTGACAAAAGGAAAGTATTCCGCTTCAAAGCAAAAAAATCAGAAATTTCAATATCCCCATTAAATATATTGTAATGTAATTAATCAACTTCTAGAATATATTCCATTTGCCACAGCCCTGTTTTTAAATAAACAAAAAATATAATCAGAATGTGTCCCCTTACGGATTATTCTTCACTACTTTTTGAATTTGTAATTCCCTTTCCCCCTATAGATTACTCATCATTACCTTTTAATTTCTTATTTCCCCTTTATTATATTTGCACATTGTTGCAATGGGTTTTTTAAATGGATTACAGTTTACTTAAATCCTACGTATTATGCACATCTCTTATAAGAAATACTAAACCACACCCTCAATTTTTACAAAAAGCTATCCATGTATTCAAGCAGTTAATTTCTTGCTATAAGATGCCCCAGCAACGGAAAATACTCACACCAATTCCTATTCTTAGTCTGTCACACAATCAATTCTTTAATGCCTTTATCATCTTACCAATTCCAAGTTGTGAGTTTTCTCGGCAATAAAAATAACATATTTTCCATCCTACTGGTTACCATAAACAATAACAGGGTTGTGTTATGTAATTCAATTTTTTTGTATAAAACAAGCTGCATTGTAGAATTGTAAATGATAAGTTTTATTCTTAAAAATATTTTTGTTTTTTCCATGTTATTGGTATACGTTTCTAAATTTGTCAAGACTTGGATCTTTGGGAAATAAGCATTTGCTACTAACGCCTCAGACTAGATGGTCAACTCCAGACTATATCCAGATGGTCAAGTCCACAGACTACTATTTACTGACGACGGAGACGGGATTATTGTTTGGCCACTTTTCATGTGAAGTAAGAAGAGAAAAAAAGTAACCAGAAAGGTTCTAGTAAAAGATGTCTTCGAATGGAGAAACTGACAAGAAAAAAGAGTATCTATATTTATTTTTATATCTGGGCACATATTTTTCTGAATACCACAGGACACACCCGAAATCTTCAAGGCGTACCAATGCGTCCAGGTGCTTAATTTGAAAACCACTACAGTAACCAAATGCTTTGTATGTTTATTTTACAGAAGCAAAATGTGTTTAAATCTTATTTATAACATAAAAAAAAAAAATTAAAAACAAATTATACTTGTGTAGTTGTACATTGTTCATGTATCATGATATATTCTATACCATTATATTTTTGTTATGTCTACAGAATATGTTGATAAATTATTTCCGCTCACATAACGTTATGAAAACGAAGGCATCTCGATATCATACAACCTTTGTACCTAAACTGGTAGATGCGACACATTCCATACAAGGAAAAATTAAACAACTCTAAATTATTTAGAATAATTAACATATATATATATTTGTTAATATATTTATTAGTGTTATATATATAGTAAATATATACATATATATATAGGTACTAATAAGAGTTTATTGCATCACAATATTTATATTTCTTTTGAATTGATTGCCAAACACATATACTTAGTTGAAATGCGTTTCTGTACGCTTACTAAAAAACAGAATGCAAGTAAAGTATCTGATGACTACATTTTGGGAGAACACCCTTCTACTCGATGGTGTAACCGTATTTAAGTTATTTTGAAAGGCTTTTTAGTTGATTCATATTGTATTTGCTTTTTAACACAAGGCCATCCTTTACACTGTCATTAATATGTCGGATTGTTTGAGGGCAGACATTGAATACACTTTAATTAAATGCATTACTTTTTATTCTTAGTATTCTTGGCATTGAATTTTCAGAGAAAAACTCTTGTAGTAATAACTTGTTAGATGCATTAAAGTATCTAGAAAACCAAATTTATTAAGACGTTCAATTAAATAATGAAAAATGGGGTTGAACAAAGCATTACTTTATCTTGTTGAAGAGGAGGGAAGGGAATGCATTGAATTACACAAATAGGAAATCCTTCAGTAAGAATTAAAGTATTAAGGACAGAATATTCCAAAAATTATGATGCTGTGATGATTAAAAGTTGTGCATGTTAAATTTTCTCATTGTTTTATTTTTCTAATTGATTTAAGAAAATTCCTTTTATCTTAAAATCTCAACCCATCAATTTTTGTCTTAAAAACAATTAAATCACAAAATTCATTAAAATGAATGTATCTGAATAAGAAAATTTTTTTCAAAAAACATGATATAATACTATAAAGACCTTTTATAAATATTTTATAAATATATCTTCAATGAATCTACGGATGTAAAAATCAGAAAAAAAAATCTCCACAAAATAAATGTTGGCGAGTAAGTAATCAAGATCAAGATTAATATTTTATTACTTAAAGTCGAGAAATCCTTACCAGCGCGTAACCTCGATAAAAATAGTAACTTAAAAATCCTGCCCATTTCATAAGTTTTTCACAAATATAAAAATATATAATAGAAAATAATAATTCAATAACTTTAAACTGCACGAGTGCATTATTTTTGATAGAATATATGTTTATTACTGAACAATAAAAGCAGTTTCTGAATGCATTTTTTCTGATAGTGAAAAAATAATTATCAATAAATTTGAAAATCTTGATAATTAAAAGTTGTATGTATTAAATGTTTTCATTGTACCCAGTTTGGGGATATTGCTCTGCAGTTTTGGAATCACTGGCTTACGTAGTGAATAATCTTTACGTACCGTTAAAAATTTAGTACATTTTATTTGTTTATTGCTGATAAAATAAAAGTTTCTTAGTTTAGCTTATGTAGTAATGTAAATGCAAACTGCAAGATTGGCATTTCAAAATGATCGTACGAGGAAATTAACTGAAATTTATTAATATAAATGACAAATATAATTATCAGTACAAATCGCTTTGAGCGTTGCTTATATCAATAATCTGCAACTGAATACATTTGAATCTGACATCTGAAGTAGACAACTGACATTTTCAAACTAAGATTGCGAGAGAAATTATTAAAGTTTTAATAACGTGTTTCGAAAGTAAATCCGGATATGGACCTGAAGCAACGACTGACATGGCACATGGAATTAATTCTGGCGCATAACAGAATTGAGAAAATATTTTACTTAGAGATAAATCACAGTTCTAGGATAAAAGATGTTTACCAAGACTGAAGCTATTCATATCTGTTGAAATATTACCATTTTTTTATTTACGCAGAATGTAGGTTGATATTATTTTGTAAATTAAATAAAAAGTTATAAAATGAGTTGCATAGAAGAGAGTAGTGTTTATATTTTAAAATATGTTGAAATTTGCATGAGCACAATTTTGTAGGTCTTTTCACTTGCTTGTTGCTTTTTATTCAATTACTAATCAGTAATTTTTGTAATATTTTCGAGAAAATAATTACCTGCATCCGTATTGGGTATTTTTAAGAAGTTTTCGAAATACACGATAGACTATTAAATTGAAAACGATTTCTTATAGTTCCAAACAAAAATATTCGATATCATCATCAGCTGTTTTTTGTTTGTTGACTGCATATTTTTTTTAATTTTTCCCCTATTTTTCTGCAAATTTTAAAAATAAATTATATTTTTACTGTGCACCAAAGTAGTAAAACAAAATTGAATGCAACAAACCCAAATTACTGAAAGTGGTCAAAAGATTGAAATTCAAATATCCTTATGAGCTTCTCAGAATTGAAAAAGCTTTCTGAACAGCATTTATTAATATCCTCTCCTCTTCATACTTCAGTGGGTGTTTCATGGCATACATCAGTGTAATACGAGGCTCACTGATATTCAACAAAAAAAAATTAATATTTAATAAAGTGAAGACAAATCTATTTCAATTTACTTCAGACAACAGAGAAAATGTCATTGTACTAATCCTATTAGTATTTGAAAATAGATCAGAATAGATTAAAAACGATTTTATGTTACCTCTAACAGAAATATCTTCTCAAATCATCTGCTTTATTAATGGATGACCTTCTTTGTAAAAAATAAATTTTCACTGTTTGCTTTATTATTATCAGCTTTTTAAAGAAATTCTGGGTTTATTGAACTGTACCAATATCCTTAATAAGATAACGTTTTAAACTGATTGCAAATACTTTCGTTTTACAAGAAGCAATTGAGGCATTGAACTCGTGAATAAGAGCAGACTTAAAAGATTCTATGAAATGGAAAAAGTTTTTTAAAAAATAATTTCATATCTAGTGAGGACGAAGCCAATTCATCTGATTTTAGAAATCTAGAAAATGTAAGAAGTCTATTTATTGGAACTCTCTTATAAAACATGATGTTATTTTTAAAACTCATAAATTAGAGAATGAAGCTCAAATACGCAGCAGTTACATCTAAAAGTCCTCTTAGAAGACAATGTCCTTTCCTTATTGCCAGTTGGTAATCTGTTCGTGATATACATAAGTGAAACACACAAGTTGAAAAAAAATTCCAATATTATTTTTTAATATGATTTATATACACATATTTTCTAAATTATCTGCTGTAACAAGTCGATGAAATCGAGTTAAAGATTAAATTAAGGATATGATTAATGAGCATAGAAAATATGTAGATAAAACTGTTTATTTAACACTATCTGCATATAATTGTTGAGAAAGTTTTTTTTTAAGATGTCAATTGAAAAGCTATAACAACAATTAATTCTCATTATTTCAGACTAGTAATGTTATTACACAAGAGATCTTTAAGAATTCAAGGAACTGATTTTTGAAGCATGGCAGTGGCTGAAAAATTGAAAATGTAAATTAAAAGTTAACTGAAGACAATAAATCAGAGGTTAATGGCAATATTCAGCCTTAAAAGATTAGCTATCCCTGATTATAGTAGATGTGTATTACTATGCAAGAGTGGAAGTAAAAATATGTAGGGCGTAGTCGTGCTTCAATAGAAGAGAAAGAGCCTCAAAATATCCCAAAAAAGAAGTGCTCGGATGCTTACTAAGGGAGCCGCACCCATTCTCTAATATCATTCTGAAAGGTCACCAAATCGTCGCATTTGGGACAAAGTGTTCCTTTTATTACCATATATCACTAGCTGTTAAATAGAATATCAGTACAAGTTGATTAGAATTTTTGCAAGCATTTTACATTTAAAATGAATTTGTTTTGCAACATTTACTTACAATTGACTTAAAAATCACTATCACTTGTAATTATACTTGTATGTAATAATATCACTTGTTTTTCGTATATTCTTCTGCCATTAGTGGAATATATTTTTTTTCATTTATCGGAATGACTTATTACCATATATGTTATTGTATGTTACGGTATAATATTTTTACTGACAAATGACATGTTTGTAGAATACATTTTATCAAATACATTTCATTGAAAGTAATAATACAATTTTTTGTGGTTACATTGCTTTTGTAAATGTTTTAATAATTAATGCGGAATTTCTATGCCATTTTTTTAGTTAAAGTAAATGTAACAAATGCATATTGTATATGAAAATTTCTCATGTATTGACCACACTTAATATTATATCACTCTTATGCATATTATTTGCTTATTTGATAAAATAAGCACAATCAGTTTGTTATTTTGTCTGTTATTTTTTATTTTATCACATTTATATTTTGTTATCTTTGTATTTCATTTGAAAACCTAATAAATAGATCACATTTTTACTTTATTAAATCTCTATTACAATACATATGTATATGCTGCATATGCTTATGCTTTTGTAATAATAATAATGCATATACTGTATATGCTTATGCCTCTGTAATAATAACAATGCACAAGCTTTTTGTAATAAAAGGCCTGCAGCTTGGCATTGAATTTCGTGAACTAATTTAACTACTACCTTTATATATACACATTTTCATCTCTAAATAGAAGATTTAAGCTCTTTTCTCGAATTGTTATGTTATTGCATCATATCGAAGTAAGACGTTTTAATGTTTCAGCTGAAAAAAAAAGGAAATTAAATTATTTCCCAATAGCAGCCATGAAAGAATAAAATATTCATGGAATTTCAAGCTGATGTAAACTTAAAAAAAGTTATATTTGGAAATCATGTTTCGAAGAAGAGAATGTAACAAGATTTATTTAAAGTCTATTTTCTTGCTCAAAACTTTCCGAGAAAATTTAACATTCAAGTGAATAGCTTTTCATGTATCTTTAATTTCTTTAGTCTGTGAAAACGATCGTTAAAACTGTTGAGAAATTCGCGTCTATTTATAGTTCGAGGAATAAAATGCGTCAGCAGAACTGACTTTTAGAACATTAAAAATAGCACATTTTAAATATAAGCAATCAGCACTAATTACTTAAATACACGAATTTATGTTAAAACTATTTGTGGATCGAATAACTAAATTTAGATCATTTTAAATTGTGATGAAATGAAAAATGGTGGTAATAATGAATAACGAGTTTTCTAATTAATTATTAACTCTTCTAATAAATTATAATGTTTTTTATAATGAATTTTCTATTATAATGAATTTCGACAATAATAAAAGATTTAAAGTAACGTAAGTAATTTGTACGAAATTTTATATTTGAATTATATATGTATATAAGATAATTAAAAAAAATTATCATATAATAAGATAAAGCTATTTAATTTAAATAAGTTTAATGTCTAGATTTTTTAAAATCTTAATATCATAATGCCATTATTTATTCCAGATTTCAAAATGAAAGAAGAATTACTTCAAGATGATAAAAATTCAAAATTTTTAAGATTAAGATTTTTATGAATCTGTACACAAAGATGTCTGATCTTTGATGGTTTAAAAGTTATTTATATTTGTATGTCTTCAAACTTAATGATATTACTCAAACAAGCTCTTTATCCTATTTAAACATACAAGTTTGAATAAATTTAAGCGACTCCTGCCGACTTCATGTCTTCAGCTAAATGCAATAACTGAAATTGGCTTCAAGGCCTTTCAATAAATCATAAACTTTTCTATTCAACTGATAACAAGACTTCCAATCTTATTAATGGATTTAGAAACAGGCAGTGTGTTCCAGGGTGGGGGTTCAATTGATGGAATTACAGATATGTGTTAATAAAGTTACTATATCTTTGCATTACTTCGCTAACATAAATAACAATGAATTTGAGAGAAAAATGTTTTTAGAAACATTGGTAATATTTAGCTAATGTTGTGATACACGGAGCTTTTTTCTAATGACGGGCATTTCGAACCTTTTCCAATTGCCACTAGAAGGGCAAATATGTAATAAATTCAACATCAGTCAAGATTCAACATTCAACAATGTTCATCAGTCAACATCAGTCTCCTTCAAACTCAGTGAAAGTGCTTTACGAATTTATCATATCCATTCCTGCCATAAATGCAGAAACTTTCGGTTCGGCCTCCCTAGTCGGGTTTCAGTCCCGATTCTCATATTTCTGAAAATCAACGTATTAGCGTAGTGACGCTAATCTATCCTTTATCTTGATTTAATAACATTTACATATTATTAAACAATTGGGTTCATATAGAAAAACTATGGTTATAATTTTTTATATCACTAATAAAAGTTTTTTTCAATCTCCATTCTAATGTATTTTTAATGCTGCGAAAGAATAAATTAATAAACGAAAATTTTTGTATTAGATTAACAGCGTTAAATTTGTCAGGTGCATTTAAAAAAAAAAAAACAACCTAAACCAGTTTGCCCAATTGTCGAGGGGAGGGGACTTTCTTTTGCAGTCTCTTCCATACCTACCCGTTTTTAAAGCAGTGATTAATACATCATGCAAGAAGTATAATTGAACCTAGTTCTCTTACAGCCTAGCTAGTAGGGATTGTCATTGCAATGTATAATTACAGATGATAATATTTATATTAATAACAAAATACATTTAGTATTAATAAAAATTAACTTAAATTTTTATTAATGTAGAAAACTATTCCAAGCATCTTGCATTTTTTGTGTTTGTTATTTTTTTTGTACTCACCGCAATTAATAGTATATTACTCTTATGAATAATTTTATTTGACTTATTTGATAAATTTAAACCTAGTCGGTTTGTTATTTTGTCAATTATTTTTATTTTTATCATACCTTTGTTTTGATGTCTTTAAAAACCTTATAAATAGATCACATTCTTTACTTTATTAAATCTTTGTTATAATACATATGTATATGCTGCATATGCTTATGCTTCTGCAATAATTGTAATGGAAAAGTTTTTTTAATAAAAACCTTGTATCTAGGGAATGAATTTCGTGAACTAATTTGACTATAACTTAATATATACACATTTTCATCTCTAAATAGAAATTTAAGTTCTTTTCTTGAATTGTTATGTTATTATATCATACCGAAGTAAGATATTTAACGTTACAGCTGAAAAAACGCGTGGATTTAAATTATTTATTAATGGCAGCCATGAAAAGCAGTGATAAATGAACTTCTTTTTCACATGCCGTGCCGATTACTTCACGGTTTTACAATTTATAACCACGAACCACAGTTCCTTTTATAATTTATCATTACGACGATAAATTACATAACTTATCTTGCGTATCTTATCTTTAGAGAAGAACTTCAGATCAACAACTTTGTTCCCATTTTACTTAATTAAGGTTGTTGCAAATCTAAAAATAGATGTCTCTACTTTGGTTCTGGGATTTTGTTAATGATAAGTCTCTTTTAAGGTATTCGAAAACCTCCCAGAAACGGATGAATGGATGCGATACTTTTCAGAAACGTCTGAGAAATATAATGTGGCGCCAGACTGTCCTAGATATTAATTTTTGCCTCAAATTTTTATTTGAAACTATATTCGATTTAAATGTCAGCGTAGGCATTTAAAAGTTTTGACTCTTTTACTTCCGTGACATTTAAAAGGATGGCGCAGATTAAAATACTGCCAATGGGCTTAGTTTCGGAAATCGTTGGAGATAAAATTGAAAGATACTGTAGATATTAATTCAGAAGTACATTAAAGTATATATCAATAAATAAATATTTCTAGATTAAGTTTGTAGATACAATCATATTTCGCAATTTTTTTCTAACTTTAAAATCATTGTTGATTAATAACTATTTTCAGATTTATAATAAGAAACTCACATAAAATTTTTAAAAATTCTTTTTTACCCTTTTTTAAAAGGGTATACTTAAAATCATAATAATTTCATATTTTCGATTTCTAATATATCTGTTGAGATAGTATCATGTGAATATATTTATTGAAATAATAATTGGAATTTTTCTAACTTTAAAATCTCTATTGATTAATACCTTTTTTTCAGAATTATAACAAGAAACTTGCATAAGAAATTTTAAATTCGTATTTCCGTGGAAATTATGCCCTTTTAAAAAAGTATATTTAAAATCATAATAATTTCATATTTTCGATTTTTAATCTATCTGTTGAGATAATATTATGTGAATACATCTATTAGAATAATATTTTTTTAATTAGGCATACTCAAAATTCTAATCCTTAACTAGTACATGACATTTCAAGCCGAAATTTTTGCTAATCAAAGCAATAATATAAAGATTGTAAAAATTTTAATTTAAGTACGATATTCCAATAAGAATAATGTGACATTTTAAAAAAGGTTTCAGGTAATTTATTTATAACACAATTAAAATGGAAGAAAATATATTCAAGTTTCTTTCTTTCAGAAAATTATCTTTAAAAAGAATAATTTTAGAGCTATTTTCGAAGACGATTTTTAATTACTAATTTATTAGTACACATTTATTAATTTAAATCAGTCGCACAGTTAATAATTTATATTCAATGAAATGAAACACCATTTAAATTCATCGTTTTATTTTTCTACTGACGGAGAAGATAGATAAAGAATATTAATGAATAAAAAAGATTGAAATGAATTAATTAAAATTTACAGATTGTAATTCAATCACAGCTTCAGTTTTAAAGTAAATACACTACTATGTCTTTTTCTTCTTCTTACAAATATCTATGTATCATATTATTAAGTGCAATTTGTGGGGATTGTGTTTTAGTTACTTTTAAATGAAATCTGCTTGTGGGATAAAAGCATAATACATTAAATAAACGAAGAGACTACAAGCTCATTATCACAATTATATGAAATTTTAGAAGTTGAAGAGTATTAAATCGTTTCCCACGCAATTTGAGCCGTATAACGAGTGGAACATTCTCTGACTTTTAAAAGCAGCCATTAAATTAAAAGGTTTGAGTTTATTGTTAAATATCCTCTTCTAGACCAATAAATGTAATTAAAGAGGAAGTTTGCATGTTTTTGACATAGGTAGGCGAAAGTAATTATACCAATAAAGAAATAGGTCAAAGTGCAGTGAAATATTAAATAAATTTTCGGCAAACATATTACTTAGTGTAATTAGATTTAAGAGCTGTGAATATACTATAAATATCATTTTTTATTTGCATTTTAATGAGTAAGTTAAATTTTATATCATTGGTTCAAATGCTTGAACTGTAACATGTATTCAGTTTCAGTCTATGTTATAAATATAGAGAAATAACGGATTGACACAGCGTTAAATAAAGAACAAACAAAAATGAAAAATTTCGATTTTCACACGCAATTTATATTCATCTACATACTAATTATAGGGAAACAAAGACATTTGGAAGTATTTAACTTTAATAAAAATAGATAAACCAATATTAGAAACTTAATTAATAGAAAATACGAAAACTCGATGTTTCACTTTTTAACAAGATTTCAAGTGTCATCTGAAAACAATAAACAGTAAAACAATGGTTCAATGGAATAATCTATTTCAAATAAAAAAAAATAATACACAAATTAAGTTGCTTCAATTTTTAATTGGTTTCAATCCTGGTTTAAGTTATTATTAATCTAGAAACAATAATTCAAATAAAAGACAAAATGACAATTCGAATCATTTACATTTTTTAATAATGATGAATTCGTAAAATTTAATCAAAATAAAGCGCAGTAATTATAAATAGCAAACATTCCATCAAAACGTTTATTTCATCGTAAAATAGATCTTAATTAAGCTTTAACTGTGCTAAAATAAAAAATAACTAAATAGTGCTTAATTATAAATTAAATTGCTAATTTTAAGCTAAACTAAAATTGTTTTTATTCTTAATAAATTTTTTACAACTTTATTTTTTTGTTGCACTTACTTTTTCAACAACTTGATGTATGAATAATTGCAATTTTATATACATATATATATATACAGAGAGAGAAGGAAATTCAATTTTTTAAAATTTGAATTTTAACTATTTTTACAGTTACTATTACTACAGTTGATCTATTGAAAAAATGCTATGCTTTAATAGAAATTTCATGAAAAGGATAGATATAAAATCAATATGAGTAATGAATTTCATTTTATAAATATATAATCTACTTTTACACTTGTATGCAAGACTAAAAAGATAATTATGTAGTAGCAAGTATTCAATTACTTATAAAAAAGGCAGTACGAATAAAAGTATACATAAAACCTTTACAAATAAGTACCTGCCAAGAGCTCTTTAACATACAATGGTAATGATCATTTTCTATCATGTTGTTATTTCTTCTCAAATTGTCTGAGAAGAAAACATGCTGCATTGAATGGACTAGACAGCATACTAATTCGGCATGAATTCTATTGGGCATGTCTAGAATAATATAGGGCATTGCTTTGTAACTCCCTACATAATATCGTCTAGGATCTTCAGAAATATAGATCGATACAATTAGAGAATGCCGCTTATATCAATGGAACTCAGTTAATAGTATCACAAATATAAACTGAATATGATCAGCTATAATCAATATAAGATTTTGATACACCATCATTCCTACAATTCCCATAAATATTGATGAGAACTTTTGATTTTATTTTTTTTAAATAATTAAATATTTGCTATTATGGATAATATTACGTAACTTTGCTATAAGAATATTGAATATGTGTTTCCACCAAAGTTCTAATCCCTTTTAGATTATTCGAATTTACCTGGACTTTATAGGGAGAGGTACTTTTATTCTTGGAAAAAAAAAAAAAGTGTATGCTTATTACAATATTTATTTTCCTTTTTTAAATGGAAAACTGGAATATTAGGAAAATTAAATTTTACTTTTTATTCATTAAAATGCACATAAATTTATACATTAGGCTAGCATTATGTGATACTAGCAAGCTAAAAAATGAGAATATAATATCAATTAAACACTCTAAAGAATTGCTAGCTTAATTATTTGCAATAGAATTACTTAGGTAAATTTGTGAGGCTGAGAGGCCGTTACTTCTGAGATTATGAGGCATTTTCACATCATAATGTAATTTCTCTAACATTTAAAAAATTTCCACTTTGGATGTAATTCGACCAATATGGGTTATTAACTCGATGAATACAGCGTTCGATGGTGATTTCGAATAGCCTTCCATGGTGCCTTTCCAAAAGGACATGGCAGAAAAAAATATTTATGTCCATTCAAATATTGTCTTTTATATAACGTGGTTATAGCAGCAATTTACATTTGGTGTCCCAATCAGTTTGATGTTAAATTTTACCAAACAAAACAAGCATGTATCTTTGCGGAAATTTGCGACATCAAATGCTATTTTCATCGATATTAACGATTAAGTTACAGGTGTTAAAATAAGAGTAACTCGACATACTCTTATACGTTACATAAAATAAGAGTAATAAGTAATTGACAGGAGTTGATGATGAATTTTTATTGCAATGCCATAGATGTAAAGATTAAGTTTTAAGAATCTTTAAAAAAGACTTTTCATAGACCTTTCTATGTTGAATAAATAACATACAGCATTGCAATTTTTAGTTCATAACCAACGCGATTTTCTTAAAACTAATTTCATAATATGTCAACGCATTATAACTCATTTTATGTAACAACTCAATAAAATAAGTTGCATAATCTTTATAAAAGTAAACATGTACCTGCAAAAGTACAAGAATTTAAAAGAATTATTTTATGAAACAAAAATAAAAGATGACTAGAGAAAAAATGTCAGCCATCTAGTCGCGATACGGAAGTAATCGTTGTTCAAAGATGTTATTCAGTGTAAGACAGGGAAAAAAAAAAGAAGCCGAATCTGGTTTTCTTCCAATTGCAGAATTTTGTGCCAATAACAATGTAAGAATAGAGAAGCCAGAATAAATCATAGAAGGAGACATTGTGTCTATATGGAATCTATGGTTTTCGGTATTTTCATTTCCGTCTGTAGTCTATTTGAAAAAAAGAAAGGTTTTCTACAATGGTTGTCCACACATTGTATTTTTGGAACAAGAAGCCTTAGGGTAGTAGCAGCTTTATTATATACTTGCGACATTTTTGTAATATAATGGAAATAAACTATCCAATTTTCACATAGTATTGTCTTCTTTTGTTTCCCTGTTAGTGGAATAGTCTAGGGTCTGTGTTTTCAATTATTTTATTTTATCAATTTTAGATGAACATTTTTTATTATAACCTATGTTTATGTTAGCATTAAAAAATAAATGCGGTACATAGAGAAGCTATTGATGTCAAATAAATGTTGATAAATTTTGCAATACTTCCGGTTTGTTTATTGCCTATTTTGTAAAATAAAAAAACAAAATACAGTTACAGCTGATTTTTTTCTTTTTTGTAAATATTCGAATTTTTGAGATTTTAAATTCACTCCACGACAGACAAATGAGAAAAAAAATTCATAGTATGATGAAACTAGTCTGAGATTTTCCTTGTACTGTTTCTTGATTAAATATTATACATTTAACACAGTAAAATCCTCCGTATCAATAATTTTATTATGAATCTGCAAGATCAAATTTTTGTCTGGTTAATAGATATAAATTTCTGCTGGAAATTATGTCTTTCTAATAAAGTTGGTACAAATGAATTTACTATTTTTCAGCCAGAAACTGATCACTTACATATCTAAAAGTCATTCACAAAATGATTTTTTTTAAAACGCTGCCAATTCATGCAGAAAAATATTTAATGTTAAAAAAAAGGAAAATATCGTCCTTCACTTTTTATTCACATAGGTGATTAATTTAGTTTGCATGAATAATTTTAACGCTTGGCAAATTATATAAAAACACAAACTTCTCATTAATGAAATTTTTTTTTTTTAAAAGTGTCCGTGAATTTCTTTTACTAAATATTGTTAATGTTATTTTGCGTTGCGCTGAATTTTTACTTTTCCTTTGAGTACCCTTAAATAAGTAGAAATTTTAGAAATATCCCAAATCTGATTAATAGATTACAGATCATTTTTCAAGGAAAAGTCGATTATTTTTCGGTTGAAACTTGATCAAGAATACATTTTCTCGTAGAAGGTTGACGTCACATATAAATATATTACACATCTCTGTTATAGAATAATGAACTGTATAAGAAAATATTACAAAATACAGTACCCGAATCTTTAGTATTGTATCAGATACGAATTTTCTGATATTCATTTCTATTCTTTATTTTGTTTAACTTTCTGTGGTGTTAATAAATGGAAAAGCGTTTTATAAAATAAATTTCAATAGCTTGGATATTTTAAAAAATTCTTATACGTTTGACTTCATCCAAACGCCAAAAGTTCAAAATTTTCTTTTCTTTTTCTCCATTCTTTAATTACTGAACAAACTTTTTTTATATTTCAGAATCAATTATTCAATTCGCTTTGCTATTGTAGCAGTCATTCAAACGGAACACAATTCTATCGAAATGAATATAGATTTTCGTAAAAAAAAAATATTTTTATTTTAATATTATTTTAGTAAACAAACATAAACAATTGCAAATAGTGTTTGATACTAATATTGATAATTTCTAAATAATTGCACTTAATAATTAACGTTAATGACCGTATAAGTTAATTTTTTTATTTTATTGGTGTAAATGCTTTTCATATTCAGCATCTTGTCTATTTCAGCAGTTTATTTTCGTTCCCTTATAAGTTTAAAATGAGTATTTAATAATAACGGACACAGGCGATTAAAAAATCGGAGGCATTAGTGACCCTTATGACTACATACATTTCTCGCAAGTTCTGTAACTTGAACTTGGATTTAAGAAACTTCTTTAAAGAAATTATTTATTTACATTTCGTTAATTTAATTTTATTAATTTTGCTTATGTTATTTGTGAAACACGGCAATTAATATTAACATAAAGATATATAAGCAACAATTCGGGGAATACCTGGGAATATTTCGGAGAACCTAAAAATATCACCGAACTCCGTTTAAATATTGCGACTTTAAATAAAAATGTTTTTTTTTCGTTCATTCATTGTTGTTGATGATATTTGAAAAGAACACACCATGTTTCTATCTAAACAAAGTAAATTATTTGGTCATTGTATTTTATCCTGTTCTAAGGAATATTCTGTCCTGTTATTTGAAGGATAATTATAAGATATAACAAGATCACTTCACCTTAAAACTATCAACGGTAAATCAATAGATCCTCTATAATGATAAGCGTAATAGACAGTGGCTAAGCGATAATTCAAGGTCTATCGAACAGCGTCGAAGAGACTGCATTCAACAATTCACTAAGTATTTGGTAGACTTTGTTCATATGAGGTTACGTGGTAATCAAACAATAACTTCAGGAATTTACTATCAGCAGCTAATAAAAAAGTATTTAAAGCATATATTATACATAATATTAATCACTCGTATATAGTCACTCATAATATTCTCTCGATTTCACTCAAACAGATTACCATCTTTTTAGAAGAAGACTTTTTTTCTTGCAGAATTATTTTGAAAGAATTAGGCTGACTTGAAGAGAAATGAAGCTAGATTCTTTTTTAAAGGCAACACTAAACGAATTCTATAAAAAAGGCATCGAAAAATTGTTGAGAAGAATTAAATGAAAAAAATGATATAGAGAAATATGATGGTAATAAAATAAATATATATTCGGCTAAATTTTTCGGTTTTATTTCAATCACGAAAAAAAGGCAGAATCTTATAAATAGTAGCAACCTTATTTTATTATGGTAATGCTGACTCATATTAAAAAATAGTTATCTAATATTCTATTTTTACTCATGTAATAAATTAAACTAAACTAATTTAATTTCTTTTCTCACTTTGCGAGTTTAATTTATGAAAGAAAATCTTCTCATAATAACTATATCGATTTTCTACAGACATACGAACTCAAATTGAAAAAGATGAATTATCTACTATCATATTGTAATTTACTTAATGTCTTATTGTAATTCGCTTTATTTTATTATAATACAATACGCCTTATTTTTTGCCTTTCTGTGGTTTCATATACAAAAGAAAATTTTTTTTGAGAACTGCAGACAAAGAGTTTGATTTAAGCAAAAAGTGCTTACTTTTCCCATAAAAATGAAAGCAGTTGCTTGCTAATCCAGTCGGGGGAGACATGGTGGCCATCAATTGGTGAAAGTGGTTTTAAGCTACTTACATGATTGTGTCAAGAAAAGCAAACCTCACTAACGTGATCAATCAACAAGCCGTTTTATGTTTTCTTGCTTGTATCTCTCCTGATTTATACTTTCAACCGAGAAAGAAATTACTCATGGAAGAAATACAGCATTATATATATATATATTAGTTTCGATCTTTTAACAGTTCTATTTTAAGACTAAATAACTTGTCTGATTTTCAACAATATGTATTTCAAATATATCAAAGAGAATATTTAAAATTAAATTTTAATTTTGATAATTTTCTTTAGCAGTATTAAACAGATAAAAAAATACCATGACATGAAAATAAAACGGTGAATGTGAGGAGGAACGTAATTTCTAATACCTCGCAGAATAATTAAAGACGTTTTCTAATTAATAAAAGATGTGGATAGAGTATTCATTTCATCACATTTGAAGAATTCACCAGGGACTTGAAACAAAAGCAGGTATTTCGTTTCAAAAGGAAGCCGAAACGGAGGGTAATCTTGATTACATATTCGAGAACTGTGATCGAACAAAAAGCTGGATGTATGATTAATTAAATAAAACAATAATTAGATGAATGTCTGTGAAATTTTTTCTTTTGTTGGATCTGTTAAACTTTTTAAATGGGACCATGAAAAATAAGATTTAAAGTAATATGTTCCAGGTAAGTGTTCTAACAAATTATATTAGTTTATGAATATTTGCAGTATGGTTTCTAGTAATATAAAATGAAGCCAAACATATATCTAAATTTATTGTAATGCTAAATTTTTATTCATTAGAGTATTAATTTCATATCTATATCGATATCTATTTATCTATCTACACACACACACACACACACACACACACACACACACACACACACACACACACACACACACACACACACACACACACACACACACACACACACACACACACACACACACACACACACACACACACACACACACACACACACACACACACACACACATAGAGAGAGATAGAGAGAATATATATAATCATAATATATATAAGAAACGGCATCTTCAAATTCAAATTGTTACTTATCAATGAAATGTTGCAAATAGAAGGAAAATATCGATATAATAGATTTATGTTGTAAAATATATCTATATTATACAAATCTCTATATGGACATTGTAAATCGTATATAGATTTCAGGATTTCAGACTGATTAATTTTCACTACACCATTCAAATGGTGTTGTGTGTGTGTGGGCGGGGGGATCGTATTCTAGAAACGGGGTCATTGGCTTATATCAATTTATCTATTACTATAATTCATTCCATGGAAATCTGCTTGTGAAATTCGATTCATTTTAGGTAGAATCAATTTATTACCACACAATAGTGGATGGATGGGAAGAGTTAGAAGTCAGATGCAATATGAGATTAAAATGAAATATATTTTGAATATTATGAATGAGTTCCATTTCAATGAAGACAATTTTTTGATAGATCTTTGAAAATCTCATTTTTTAACTCATCTTTACAAACAATATGTAATTTCTACGAACATTATAGCAGAATAGAATTGGTAGGTAGGTGTCGTTTAATGACACAAAGGCCAATTTTGGTCAAATGAAGAAGGTTTGACCGTCAACCCCAAAGCAAATCTGAAGCATAATATATATACCGGTATTTGTTGAATTTGAGATTTTGTATCCACGATGTTGCTAACTGGCATAGAATTGTTACCCATTATGTCAACTGACAACATAGAAAAATAAAATAACATTCAAATTCGTACAGAATTCCACGTTTGTATTTTATATCAATCATCACTAATACTCTGAACGGCAGAAGGTTATGCTGCTCTAGTCACATATTCAAATCTATGAAAAGAAGACACAGCACAGTAAAATACCCAATTAACCTAATCTTATTGTTTTTAATAATGCATTCGATCAATCATTACATTTCAAGCCGAAAAAATACAAGTACCTGGATTTAATAACTGGATGAACATAACGTTGAGTTAGATGAGTTTATGACATGTCACACATCATAGTAAAAATAAATTAGAGAAATTGCAGTTCTTTTGATGTTAGTATTTAGTATTCTTTAGAAGATGTGGCCCTTTGGTTTGATGCCGATTTGATGTCTAATGTTATCTAATTTCAAAGTAGAACATCAACTATCCTTTTTTTAAATAGTCATTCTTTGGGAGGTTGTAAAATATGTAATACTTTTAGGAATGCCAAAGTTTAAATAACTAGTTTATTACTTATGTTGAGAATAAGTAAGAAAGAAACGTTTTTTAAAATAATTTTTTGACTTTCAAATTGTATGCAAAACCGTCAAAACATTTAAAAGAATAAAAAGTTGTTATTACTGTAAGACTCTATAATCAAAATACAATAAAAATAAGTTTGGATAATGAAGGGTCTGACAATATTATGCTACAACAAATACAAAGACAGCTCAGAAAGTATAATTTTTAACTTTTTAAAACTTAAACAGAAAAAACAAAATGAAATCAATAAATTTTTTAATTGAATTTCTAATGATTGCTTGGTGTACGTGTTGTAGTTCATAGTGTACTTTAATTCTAATTAAACTAATTGAAAATCTGAAATAAACATCCCTAGTATTACAAATCAGAAATCCACGAGTCCAACTCTTATCTTGAAATAATCAATATTTTGAAACTGCTACTCCATTAATGATTCACGGGCAAGCAAACAATTAGGTATGTCAGCTACTCGATTCAGCTGTTAGAACCAATTTTAATAATTGGCTTCAGAATAACAGATGCGGAAATTTTACTTTTTAGCTCCTGAATGAAGGCTGACGATGCAGAATTATCATGATCGGGTAATTAAAGCTGATGGAATCAAGTGTACAGAACTCTTCTAATGCATTCGATTATTTAATAGGAAATATACACTACGAATCGTAAAATGATATACGTTAAACAAATATAGCAATGATAAACAGAGATTGATGAATCTTTGCTTAGAAATGGAAAATAAACCTATTCGTGTTTACTTTGACAATATGTAGCTATCAATAGATTTATATTTCCTCTTTTTCTCGTTGACACAAACTATATAATTATAAGATAATTTTAAATATCATTTTACGGTATATTTCAAATGCACAAAACATACTTATACTACAATTAACACAATTTATTACTCTTTATACTATTTTTACTTTAATTTACTTACTTTTACTAAAATTTATCATTAAAACTTTCAATAATTGTTAATAGTAAATTGCAAATTACTTCTGTACTTTGATTCGTATGATAATGGATCAGGCAATTAATTTGAAGGCTTGTAAGCTTTTAAAAATTACATTAATTTTTTGAAGCGAAATATTTTTTTTTAATCCTGCCCCTTTTGAAATACTTACTAATTATCAACTTAAGAATCTATACAAAAAGGAATTTTGTTATTTTCTCAACATAAATACATTAAACTTTTATGCGTTATGAGCGTATTTTGAGGAATTTTCTGCTCCATTTGTATCAGATTTTATTTTCCTATTACCGAATTTTTTCAAAAGAATATTCAATACGAATTTTGAAAATAATTAACCTATTTATGCAATTATCTTTCTTTCTAACTATTTATCGGATTGATAATTATTTATATGCATTTTAAGATATTTATATTGTACTTTCAATTTAGTATTTTAAATATAGTCTTTATTAAGTATTAAGCGTAAAGTTTGTTTACAATTTTATTTATAAACTGGGATATTTGTATGCCTAATTACTTTGAAGTTGTTATAATTTGTTCTTTTTATTGTATATTTATTATATATTAGCTTCTGCTGTCACAATTCATAACAGTTTAATTTCAATATTTTAAAATATTTTTTTATTATTTAATTACAAAAGATTATCTTATCTACCACAACAATACACAATGAGGCGTAAAAGTAAGTAATAGTTACAAAATCATTTAAAGATGAAATGTGACACTGCGTTACTAAAAAAAAAAAAAAAAAAAAAAAAAAACACAAATAAGACAAAAAAAAAATATCAAAATTTGTTGAATGTAAAATGCAGAAAGGCTTTTATGAAAAGTATGATACTTGTATAAAGTATGATACTTGTTTACTATTTTTATTGTAGAGCAGCTAAAAAAAGTAATATAAATAATGTTTCTACAGAAATTACTTTATAAGCAGAAAAGCTAAGAAATCTTTGGTTCAAAATGAAAATCTTTTTTCCATCATGATTTTTTTAAGAAAATAAAACAATGCGTATTAATTAGAAATTTTTTAAATCAATTAATTAATTAATTATTATTTTTTATTAATTATTTTATTATCCTACAAATATAAAATTAACTTTTATGAATAATTCATTAATGTAGTGTATAATTTAATTAAGTGTGTTACAGTTAAGTGTTAACTTTCTATTTAACTACAAAAGCAATATTTTTTATTGCTGCATATTTTATAACTTCTTCCACTTTTCTGAGTTGACAACTAATCCGAAAAATCCGAACAGTTTTAAAAATATTAAGTAAACAATGATATAGCAAAGGATATACAATACTTTTCTTAAATTAATAATCATAATCAACATAAATAAAAAATGCCATCCATTAATCGTTCACGGGTAAGAATTTAACAAAATTATTTTTAGTAAGCGTATTTACAAAACCAAATATTTCAGATTTCAAAAACTTCACTATTTACATAGAAAGGAAAGATTTCAATAAAATGTCTTTCATAATTTGTACAGTACGATATACTTTCAATATAAAATGTGATGAAATAACAAAGTAATGAAATTTCATTACACGTTAAAGTTTTTAACAATAGTGTATACCGAGTTAAAAAATATTGCGCACCAAAATGGAAAAATCAAACTTCCATCCTTACAAGGAAGGAAGAGTGAGAGAAAAAAAAAAAAAGAAATTCTATAGAAACAGAATAGCTCCAGGGCCTATTGTTTGTTCCTTTTTCGGAACAAACTTCCAAAATCGATTGTTCCCTAAATCCATTAAAAAAAAAAAAAAAAAAAAAAATTTTTTTTTTTTAAACACAGCATTTATCAGAAAGCATCGAAAGTTAAAAAGAAATAAAAAGTTGAAAGTTTGTTTTTTATATTTAATCTTTTAAATTTTGTTCCATTGTTTATGGTCTCAGTATTCAAGTCAATCTCAATGAATTATCTCACGTTTTAAATCAGTTTAGATAAGGCAGCACGGTGTCCTTATAAGTAACTAGGATTATGTTAACAATATTGTTAACTGAGTACCAATGAGTAATTTATCGCATACTATTAATTTATGCAAAATTAATATTTTTCATCTTTTAAATGAATTTAAGAAAATGAATGAATAAAACATTTTTTAAACATAAAAGCTAATTTTCACTTATATGTTTCAAAGACATTTTCCGCAAAATATTTTTAAAAATAGCTTTTTCTAATTCTTTCAACAACCAATTTTCTAAAATTAACATTTTGGAATGGCATTTACTTTTAGAAAAGTAAAAAAGTAGATGCCATGAAAGAAGCAAAGAACTTCCAATTATTTTTTTTTCAAAATTGCCTTTTTTCCGAAAACATTGCTTGTTACAAAAAAAACTTAATGTTTATAAAAGCAGTTTTAAAATGATGATATTTGGTGTTCTTTTATATATTTTAAAGAAATAGAAACCCGCAAGAATATTTCAATTTTAGAAGCAGATCAAGAACAAGAGTTAAAAAAAGACAGATAATTTAAAAAATAAACTGCTTATACATTCGATTTCTTTGCTAGTTTTCTTAAAAGTATATTTTCTTCCGTACAAATCTAATTTAAACGAAACTTTTTAAAATAAACTTTTTATATCAGCACAAATGCAAAAGCATTTAAAACATACTGTAAGAATAACTTCTGGGATGAACAAAGAATTTGAAATCCAACATTTAGACATTATTATATTGCTTACAAAGTTATTCAAATTTTTCAATTTTTCTCAAATGATTTCTTTTTCTTTCGAAAACTCTTTTTCCATTCTTTGAGAGAGGCTTTTATTCATTTCTAAGTTACATGTTCTTAACTAAAATCCAAGTTCTATTCAATTTCTGTGCAATACCTTAAGAAAATATCAAAATTCAATACTAAATTTTTGCATTAAAGTGATTACAAAGTTACCAAACTGTACCAGTTGCTAGAAGAAAAAAAAAAAACAGTGAGAAAAACACTAAAAGCACTTCTATCTCGCATTTATTAAATTTCTTCTTATTTTTCAAAACTATTCATATCAAATACTTAAATACATTTGTTATATTTAAGGATCTGTCAAATCCATAATTTTTAACGTATAGGGATCTATCCAATCTTTAAACAGGTCTATTATCAACAAACTTTCAAAAACATCTGTTTCCGAACTTATCTTTAATGTTTCAGAGATTTAGATCTTTGAAACGTGAGATTTAAAACTACTTAGTAGTTTTTTTTTTAAAAAAAAAAAGATAATCAATTCTGATACATAAAACTGTATTTATCTATGCTATTGTTAAGCCCTTGTATAAGAATTTCATAAAAATTCTGTACAAAAGCGGAGAAATAAATAAATGATTAGCCCAGAAAGTTATAAACGAATAGGAAAACATTGTATTACATGTAACCTTTTATTTCAATATTCTTACGCTTAAACCATTCAATGGAAAAGGAATTTTGAAGTATTTTTTTTCGTATATAAATCCTTTGAGATATATCCATTATTAGAAAGTCTGAGATTTAAAAGAAACAATGATTCAAAACCTTTCCTGGAAAGAATTTAAATGCCAATAATATAAATATGAGATGAGATGTAACGTAGAACCCAAAAATAGCGTGTTTTTTCAAAATAATGCAAAAACATTTAAATGCATTAATTGTAAAAAAGTACAAACATTTTAAATTTGCAAATAATTTAAAACTATTAAAGTTTCATAGCATCCTAAAAACTTCATTGTTTTATATTAAACACCTATTTATCCTATTTATTTTCAATGAATCAGTCACATGAAAAAATTTCTCTTATTTATTTTTAATGAATCAGTCACAAGGAATTTTACATAAGCTCGAAAATCATTGAAATAAATCATGCTATAGAACGCAAGAAGTTTGAAATACAACAATTATTTACACTATTTTAAATTTTTAAGTACCACTATTTTTCTCAGAGTTAATTTCAGTATTCTGATTTTAAACTCATATAATCACGTAATGGAATAAGGATTCTAATAAAAATGGTTTTTAAAATATTTTATTAACCTGTGGAAAATTCACTGAAATACATGAAATTACAAAAAAAGGTAATTAAAAAATCAGAGAATTTAAAATTTCAAATTTTCTCTGTAGATTCATTTTGCGTGTTCATTTCGAAAATTTCTTAAATATAAACGAACTAATTATTGAAAAATATTAATTGTTTGAAAGCATATAGAGTAGAATGAAAGAAACAATTTGAAATCTATCAGTATCACTTCTCATTTTTCTAATCGAATCTGCTGTAAAAATTCCTTCCTATCGCAAAAAATCCTATTATACCTATCTGTTGTTTTCAAAATTTTTACATGAAAGTATGTCAAAAATTTTGCTTTATTATTAATATGAATATGACAACCTCTGTTATAACTCTGTTGCAAAGAGAAATAAAGACATAGAAATAAAAATATCAAATTATACATATATAAATAACAATTAACTAAATCATTTTTTTTTCCTTTAAAGGTTATGGTCATATTTAAAGCAGTGTGTTGAAAACAGAATTTTTTATAATCATAATTTTTAAATGTGTTTTTAATTGCAAAGCAATAAATTTCGTCGGTTGTTAGAGAGGTCAATTTGAATATAATGTTTATTAGATTACAAAAAAGTATTTAAAGTCTTTTACCATTTTCATTAAAAAAATTCCATTTGCACACATAAATATATAACAAAATTTTAAAAGAATTTGAAAAGGTTAAATTACAAAAAAAAAAAAAAAAAAAAAAAAAAATATGACAAGGATACTTAAAACCCACTGAAAATACATGAATTACTAGAAGGTATAAGGAAGAAAGAAACAGCAAATTTTAAAATCCTCTCTATCCCTTTTTTTTATTTCTTATAATAGATTTCATTTCTCTATACTGTTCCAGAATTGAGAATAACTCCAAAAAGACCAAGTTTGAAATATGTTTTTAGTTTAAACCCAAACGCGAAAACAACGTAACACATTACTTGTGAGAGAGACAGGAAAAGTTAAAATAAAGAATTTGAAACTATCCATAAAATTCGCACTGCATTGTTTTAGTTTATCTTCCACAAAAATTCTTCTTCTTAACTTACCAAACCAAAACTCTCAACTACACCCTCTATACGAAACAGCGCACTTTCCCACGCTGTACGAATGCGATACAACATTATTAGTCAGTCGCCAGAAACAAAAGCTACCGAAAAGCAACCATCGTTCCGCTTTTTAAATACTGGCGCATTAAAAAAAAAAAAAAAGTCGAAATTGCAAACCGCTACACGCGCAATCTGGAAATACCCGGGCCGTTTCGCATCTACAACCTTTTCCTATTTCTTTTTTGATTTTTCCAACTTTTCACAGAGGCCCACTGATGAGCGAGCGCCTAAAGTATCAGATGGGAAAGTATATGTATGGGACCGGTAGTCATGGGCGTGGAGGGGAATCGTTGCCATGGTTACCGACAGGATACAAATAGTGTCAGAAGTAGGATAATGCTTCTCTCCTCCCATCCCCAGATCAACTTTGAAAAGGAGGGAGCAGCGTAGAATGGGGGAAAGAGGCGACCAGGATTTCATGGTTTAAGGAGTTAACTTGTAGTGTGGTGGGGGATCGGAAGAAAGGAGTATTGGGGGTGGGGGTGTTCGCTATGATACATTCACTATCAGCTGTGACTCATGAGGAACAGCAAAAGATGTTGCGAAGTTGCTGCTGCACTCCCTTGAGTTTGAGGTTGTGTTCGTTCTATCTGAAAGTGAAACATTGTTGAAAAGTAGTTGTTGAATTTTGGCACTTTATTGAGTGACGCTTTTAAATGCGGGTGAATCGTATCTTTAAAAAAAAAAAGTCTGTTTCAAAATGTAGCCATCATCGAATTGTTCATCACTTCTGCAAACAAGACATGCTTGAGTTTTGAAATCGTGATGGTTCTATCTGAAATTGAAACAGCATCAGAAAAGTAATTGTTGAATTTTACCTAATATTGGAGTTGGTCATTGTAGATGTAACGAAACACAACAAGGTTGCGCACATGCCCCCATACTTAATAAAATCTGCTTTATATGTCAGATAACAAAACGTTTCTATAGTTGGCAGTCTATTGGTAGTTTTGGTAGTCTTGGTTTGTCGAAAGGCTGTTTGTTTTAAGGTTGTATCGGTTTATTTAAAAACGGAGCATTGTGTAAAAGTCAATGAAATAGTTTTAATGTCACTCTTTGAATTAAACTAAATTTATTGGTGTTCATGAAAACATATCGGAACCAAAATAAATTATATTTCAGAAAATAGTTATCGAAACACAACTACCATTGAGTTGGATTTTATTCACTAAAAATATAATCATTTTTTCTGAAAATTATACATTGTTTATAAATGAGTTCCTGACCTATAACGTAGAATTTTTGATCAGGTATGGCCACTTTCATTTGACATGAAACGTATTAAGAACAAAATATAACACTACTAAGAAGTCATTATTAGTGAAGTAGCTACATGGTATAAGAAGTAGCTAATTAGAAATAGTTACTACTAAGATTTGTTTTTAATAGACTTTTTGGATTGCCACATTTACCTTTGATTTAAAAGCTTCCGGATTAGTAAAAAATTAATTATATTAAATTTCTACTTTAAAATAAGATACTTATAAATACTTTATTTATTACATAAAAACAGTTGTACTTATTTTATACCGCAAAGTAAAATAAAAATCATTGCTTTAATCAATACATACTTCTGAAATAAGTGTGTGTTTTACTACTATAGGCTTTGCACAGAAAATGAAGTTAATTTTGTTAATATTTCAAAAAAAGGATGATAAAGGTAATTCTGCTGCACTAATTTAAACAATTAATTTATATTTATTGAAAATATTTAAACTAAAAATTTAAATATTTTGGCAATTATTTTCCGTTTTTCAAGTTGGACATAGGGTTACAGTATCATTTAAACCTTCTAATTATTTCAACTACTTATATTAAGAAAAATAGAATAATTCTTCAAAAACAGATTCGTATTCAATTTAATAGCTAAACACCAAAATTAAAAAGAAATTATTCTTTAAAAAGTTTCTTACTTCAAAGTGTTCAGACTATTAAGGAAATGAAGTATAGATTGTTATATTACTACAAAAATAAAAAATTCTAAGCTAATTTACGATTGCGAATTGTTCCTTAATATATATATAGCGTCTTTGAATCTTAGATCAGTCATTGTTAATACCAACCATTATGAAATTAATACTTGATCAATCCTTATTAGACATTTTGAAACTATATTTAGTCAACCATTGTAAACTACTATGAAACTAATAAAAGATTTTCGTTTCACTTACTTGACTTGGTTTTGAATTAAAAAGTAATCTAGAATAATGTTTTTAAGAAAATCCTAGCACTTTCTTTCCTATCCATTTAAAATATCAGAAAATATTCTAAATAGATTTTAAACATAATCAAAGGCAATATGTTAATTGTAAATAAAATCCTACTATTAAATGTGCGGAACATTACACACATTACTAACATGTCACGCAACTAAACGTGAATGCATATATAGAACAGTGAGCAATAAGAAATCCATAGGTATCAATCACAAGAGTTAAATAAGCTATGAATCTAGCTGAATAATGCTTCCCACGGGGTGCATGTTATAGAGGTTTCGCTATATTATGGGTCAGCAACCATGGTTATCGCATTAACAAAGGGATATCATGGATTGTTTACAATGCTACTGCAAAGCTTGTATTGATAAATAGCTTTATGACATTTACTGAGCGATAAATAACGTCAGGAGATTTTATCTTAATAAAATATGTCAAAAGGAATTGATTCGTTACAGGTTTGTTTGTTCTCGGTTGATAGTGTCAATAGGGTTGTCATTAAATAATTTTATTCGCTGCACATCTTTTCCAAGATAAATTAGGAATATTTACTCATTATTAAATAATTATACACATATATATTTCACAATAAAACATGTAATGTTTTTTAAAAAAAAATAAATGACACTAAAATTGTTTTATATAAATATGCAAGACAAAAATGTATAGTCTAGAAAAATACGTGTTGATTAAAAAAGTTGGACAGAAGTTAAAGTAAAAATAAATTGCAACTTTTATACAGAATCTTGACAAAAATTGAATGAATTCTGAAAAATAAATACTCAAAAAAGGGAACATGAAAAAAATGGATTAAATAAAATAGAAATAAATTACCAAGAATAAAAATAGTCACCCAAATAATTAAACAAATTACGAAAGAAAACTGAATAAAGAAAAAGAAGTATATTTAATTCTCGAATACATTTGCGTAACAAAAATAAATTTGCATTTAAAAGTGTGTGCCATAATACAATGGCAAAATTTACTCCCATAAAAAGTGAAAGAAAATATAAAGACAGACAAAATAGAAAATCAATTTTTTTCTTAACTGCCATTTCCTCCTTTTCGATTTAATACTTTTCTTTTATACGCTGAGTGGATAAAAAGTCTTCATTCGGTTAGAATGAAATTTAAAAACAAAAATAAAATTAAAAGAAGTACGCATTTGAAAAAAAAAAATCTTGTATTGAATACGAAATTTTAATTTTCATTTTTTTTTTGTAAGTTATTTCAATAAACCTATTCAATTCGAATTTTGCGAAACGCAATTTTATAAATTATGCATGCATTGCTTCTTTTTTCTTTATATATGAATTTTAAGCAAAATATAAAATGTTATTTAAATGTCATTTAAAATTTTCAAAAATATCTGATAAATAATTTCTTTCCATTTGAATTATTTTGTTTTTAACTTACATTCTCTGATGTTTTAATACTTTTTACATTATTATATTATTAACATTATTACATTATTTAACATTATTACATTATTAACATTAATACATTATTAACATTATGTAAACATTATCGAATTATTATCGATCATTAACGCAACTATTATCGAATAGTTTTTAAACATTTTTATGAAAGGAAATATTTATATATTTATTTTTTTCAGTTCATCAAAATCACAAATAACTAACACTACTACAGTGTTTGATACTTATTCTATTCATTATATTTCATGTTTTCAATAAAAGGATAGTATACTATAATCACACTTAAATTTACGTGACCGCAATTATAGTCAACAAATCATTTAAGGTTAAGTATGTTTATTGTGTTTCCTCCAGATTCTGCTGCAGAACTTTAAAAACTACTTTGGGGAAGTAACATTTTTAGAGTTCGAAAAAAAAAAAAATTATTTCAATAAGAAGCAAATAATTGAACTTCGTTGATATTTACGAATCAATCCTGAATCATTCTTTAAAAGAGAATATATCGGGATAAAAGATTTTAAAATTTATGCACCATGAGTACATTAAGTTCATACAGCCAAACAATTATAATTTTGTATTTTTAAAAAGTCTTCAAATCTTTGAAATTATGTTGATAAAATTAAAAATATTTTAAAGCCTTTATGACACAATTATTGATAACACTTCAATTAATTTACTATGTTGTTGTAGCCTTTAAAATAGTAGCTTTACTATTTCACTATGCATGTATGAGTTTCAACATTCCTCTATTAAAAGTTTTTGCATGTACAAATGTTCAGAAACCTGATAATAAGCATATCACATCGATATTCAGGCTATTTGGAGAAGATTTACCACATTTTCTTTTTCATGACGTACAAATGAGAGGTGGTTAATCCCAAAATCCCATTCTTCAATACATTATCCTTCCACTCGTATGCAAATACTCAAGAGGAAAACGATGTCCTGTTATATAAAAGCCCATGTAGGGACTCAATGGGAACGTGCAGGAGAACTCAGGTTCAAATCTGATGGTGGCACCCTTTGCAGTTAATACTTTCAGAAATGAAGAAACTCGATGTCGACAGGGACAAAGTGTTTAAGACGTTTTGCATCGATAGTTAGTCAAGCTGCTTGGTGGACATTTCCGAGTATCTTTCATACGGCACGCAAATGTGAATCAGTTAACCTTAACTATTCTCTCATCATCCATCGATGGGCTCTTTTGTGGCTTGCATAAGGTTAAAAATACTCGAGAGAATGATAAAAAATTAAAGGATTCCATGGAGATCAAAATATAGGGGGAATGGTGATGATCTGGTTAAATTTATATGGAAATAATTTTCTCTCTATCCTTTTTTAAAAGACAAAATGATCAATATAATTACACCCACATGCAATTTTAGAATGACTTATTTATTTATCATTTAATTTACTTCAGTGCGACAGATTAAATTGATTTATTTCCTGTATCCTAAAAAAATTCAATCTAAGAATTAAACTAATGGTTTTTATAAAGCATAAAAACGTTTTTTAAGTCTAATGTGCCAAATAAAAAGAGATCCAGAAAAAGTGGAATGATTGGTTTAAAAGAATACCTAGTAACAATGCTTCAATGGTTTTACTTTTTTCTCCTCAACTTTGAGGAGGCCTCATTTTTAGGATGGTTATTTTTGAAGGAGAAAAGTTTTTCTCTGAGCCTTTTAACGATATAAAAAAGGTGAAAATGGAAGAATACAAACACACGTACACAAAAAATTCTCTTCCATTGCTGAAAAAGTTATTGCATGAGAGACATTGGAGGTTTAAAATAGAATACGGGTGAGAAAAAATTTTCTTTGCAACTCAAAATTTCTTTAGATACACCAATGACTTTCGCTTTCCAATAAATGAATGAACGGACAAGTATATGAAATGTCTAGAGAAATAGTGGTGCAGTACTTCTGGGCTGATTTATTATACATCAAAGCCCAACTTTAATTTTAATTGTTCTTATCTTATTCCTGACCATGGGAAATACGTAAAATTTCAATTTTTTCCGCGACAAATTCAGGTACTTTATCTCAGGAATAGTAAGATATTAGTAACATATAATTTAGAAGCGCCTTTATTTAATATAAATAGATAATGGGAATTTATGTGGAGATTTTTGAATTACATATTCTAAATAACACAATAAATGGGTTACATGTATTAAAATAAACCCTCACATATTAGTTAATAACAAAAGTGATCAATAGTAAAAAATAATAATTGAATAAAGATGTGATATGAATAAAACTTCTAGATCGTGATAATTTTTTAAAAATTTGTTCGGCGTGTATTTTTTCTCACATTTGAGCTAATAACTTTTTAATATAATTACCTACTAACCTTAATAAAATATCTCAAGCATTATTCCGCATTATTTTATACTTGGTAAATTACATTCTCGTGAACTTTCAATTGATTCTAATATTTGACAACAATTAAGTGAGAATAACTATCAACATTAGGATGATATATAACCATAAAGACTGTTGCTTTATATCTTAGAAAGCCTAAATGTTAAGATTTAACAAAGTATAATTGTTTAAAATGAAGAAGGCAAATTTCCTTCAGTTATACAATTATATACTATATATTAAATTCAATAAATTTACCCATCATACTATACTTTTTATCTTAGATAAACGTTTTGAATTTAATGTACTGTAATTGCATCGTTTATATATTATTATTAATCTCTTACATAGAATTTATAATTTTAGTAGCTAACTACAATAGCCCGGAAATCACTTTAAACCGCAGGTCTCTGTCTAATATGACTGCAAAGCTTTGGCCGTAGGGACTGACAACCTTACCCAGTAAAAAGCAAACATCTCTTGTCTCAAAAAATACAGACGGCTTTGGCCCATCATGGGGATGTTGCACCAAAAAAGAAGATGATGGGGAAGAAAGAGAACTGCAATAGCCCGTCGTTATGCAGATAGACAAAGAAAAGGTTGATATAATCAACAACTTTATCATTGTTGTCGTGATTTCGGGTTTTACTTATGTATATCACGAATAGGAAAGGACATTGTCTACCAGGAGGCTTTTTAGGGGTAATTGTGACACATTTTAGTATTAGGAAACTCTCAACAGGCAGCTTGACAGTTTGTGAGGCGCTTTACACCCCTCTGTTGCATTCGACATCTAATTTCTTTGTTTTTGAAACTGTGATTTGAGTGGAAAAAAAGAGCTCAAGGTTCGAATAAGTAATATAACGTGGGGCAACTGATTTGTTATTTTAGTCTTTTTTTTTTATGTGCCTATTACATTTTTAATGTAAGCAAATACCAACAAAGTTCAAAGTTTTCTTTCTGCTTGATGATTAAGTATTGATTCACGTTCAGTAGAGTTGCTGTCGGTTTCAGAGTGGAAGCACCAATTTATTGCATCGACACTCCTCCCTACATCCACGTGCTTAAAAGAGGGATGCTTTTCAAGTGGACAAAGAATATATAAGAGGTATTTGGGGGAAGGGGGAACCAAAGGTAGAAAGCGAAGAGACTCTTGACACTCCGAAGACATAGGGGAGGATTAACATCCTCTTCATATGCCCTGCTGACACTGACGAGTGACAAAAAACATCAGGAATTTAATTGAGGATCGGGATCACTCTTCATACCTTCCTATTACCTAGAATGTTCAATATCCTCTCTTAACACTCACAGAGCAATTTAAATTGTCAATTCCAGCTGGTACTGTCACTTGAACAACACTATCGACAAAAGAAATTTAATTTGCGCTTAAAAAGTGAAGCACGGAATTCAACGTACACTATACAGATGAAGTACTAAACTCAATATATGCTTGTTAGAAAAACCTCTGAATGCAATATCCGCTTAATAGAAAACGCCTGAACTCAATATACACTTAATAGAAAACGTCTGAACACAATGTAAATTTAACAGGAAAAAAATCTGAAGAATGCATTTAATAGAGGTCTGAATTCAATTTGAGATACGCACCTCTTCATCAAAAGGGTGAAAAAAATGTTTCTGCCTCTATAGGAAAGTTTCAAGTATATATAATAGAATTAAAAATATGGAAAAGCAAAAATATGCTGTGTTGATTTGTGGAAGCTTCTCTCGGAATTAACTGTAATTAATTTAATAACTCCCTGCAATTAAATATAAATTGCAGGAGTATTTTTTTATTTCTTGTAGTTGTTAATGGGTAGACATTACATAAAACATGGTAACATTCACATAAAAACGTGTACTATTTTATTCCTCCACAATAAAACGGGTACTATTTTATTCCTCCACAATAAAACGTGGTTGAGGTTCCAAGATGATTTAAATTCTTAAATCATATTTCGTTCAGTAGATCTGATCCTGCAAAGAAGAATTTAAGTTGGGGAAATTAGATCAATTTAATGATTACATTCATTCAATGGAATGTTGATTTAATTAAGAAAAACATTTTTAACCTTCTAATTTTTTTAATCTGAAGTTTATGAAATTTTTTATCATATACGGAATATCATTATTTATGAAGAGTTATCATTTTATCTAATTTGTGAATCAATAGAAGTGTTAGTACAAGTATAGAAAACAACATACTTCGTTATTTCATTTGAATTAAACAATTTGAAATATATAGTAATAATTAACACTATTAATACTAACACTAAATGATAATATTAATTCAGTTGATTTCATAATAATTACTTAGGATATAATTACCATATAATTATACTAAATAAATTATTTCTATATAGCTACTAATATGCAATGTACCAATAAAAGCAGTAATTATTCAAATAACTTAAGCTTTATGTGTGTAAACGCCACTACTTTAGAATAAATATTTAAATAAAATATATAAACAAATAAATTTTTATTCACATACTTGTAAATTTAAAAATATTTCAGCTTTATTATTTCGATTTAAATTTGAACATATTGGTTGATAAATTTGATTCGTCATATAATTTAATATACCACATATTCGTTGATAAAGCAAATTTTAGAGGATTTATAATATGTACCAAAAAATAATTAATTGAATTTTTAAGTAAGTTTTTTGACTGATTAATTGAAATCTAAAGTACAAACATAATTTAAAGTACAAATAAATCATTTACACTATTCTGATCAAATTCTAATTCATCGACACCAAATATGAACTGAAGTTTGTGATCGAATGAAATTATTTCAATAAATCTTCGAATAGATACAGATATTTAAAAGATATTAAAGCAATTTGAATACAGATATTTACAGTACAGATATTTAAAAGTAAAATCATAAAAAACTGCCTAAAAATGCCACATAATAAATTAAAACTTTTTCTAAAAATTTTTGAGGCATCTAATCTCAATTCAAAAAATCAATATTTGTTGAAAAAATTCTTATGACAGCATATCGAAGAAAACTTTTGCGTTCTTTCCCTTTCTTGCACCCGATTAATCACAAGCACCCAGAATAAAAAGCATAACTTCTAGCAAAAACAAGAAAAGTAATACAGCACTTGCATTTATTTAGCCCGGCAATGCTTTCACATGACGTTTTACAAGTAAAGGTGAGTTTAAGAAAACGATCGTTTAGGAAGCTAACAACAAAGTCACTTATCATCAGAAAAAATCGATATCAGCAAAGAATCTTTCAGAAAACTTCTTCCGACACAAAGAACAGTGCTAAGGCCGAGAAAGAAAATCCACACTTTTATTCACGAAGAAAAAGAAAACTTCTTTTGTTCCTGAAAGATTTGTGAAATGGCCGATTGAATATCTTTATTCTAGAATAGTAGCCTTTTTTCGGGCAACTCGAATTCTTTAAACAATAAATTTCATAAACAATGCAATATTTCAAGGTCTTTAATATTTATCCCCCAAAATTAATAGAAATGTTCTTTTTTAAGTTTGCAAAATAAAAATGCTTTTCAATATCTTTGCGAATACAATTTTATAAAATATAGAACTTGAATTTCGCAAAATGTACATTAGAAAGATAAATAAAAATATAAAAACTAACTTTAGTAGATTTATAAAAAGTATCAACTATATTCTTTTAAATGATAAAACAAACACAACTATAATATCTTAACACATTTTTGATCAATATAACTACAAAATATTAAATCAAACTATAAAGGATTTAAAACATGTACCAAAAAATATTATTTTATATAGCTCCTTACTTGATTTTATTATTACTTTCATTAAGCACAAATTATAAAATATTTCTGCTGAAATATGAGTTAATAAAATATATTTATCTATTGATAGTATATATTATTACACGTTTACAAAAGTGTTATCAATATATACATATTTATTAGTATATTTATCTATATTCTTGATTGAAATCAGCCTCTAGTAATTTATCTTTGAAATTTATTTCTTCTAGTTTCTTTTTATATAAATGGCAAAATTTATTCTATAGTTTAATGTATTAAATATAAATTTTTTTATAATCAATATTTTTTAATATTGACAGTTATAATCAGAAAATATATTCAGGCCTAGTTAAGTATAACTGTAGAAGAACTTTCAAATTCTAATTTAGAAATACTTATCTTTAATTAAAGTTGTGAAATAAGAAAATTTATAATTATGTTATTAAACATCAACTAAGAAGTTTTTTATTTTATTAGAACTTGGCAATTCTTATTATTTGTTACTAAAAACAAGAATTACACTTACACATTATAAAATATTGACAAAATGAATGATTCCATCTGAAAAAAAAATCATAAAGAATTTATTATATTTTTATGAAATATAGCTCATGATGGAATTTTACTGCAATGAATTTGCTGAACGTCTATGAAAACAGACTTTTTTAGAACAGTAAAGTAATCTTAATTTAACAATAAATCAGTTGAATATAGCCAATATTTTTTCTTTCATGTTATTAGAAAGGGTAGCAAATATCTTATTAAATATTGCTGCCATTTCCAATATCATGAAAAAAATTGTTAACATGTTACAGTTTGATTTTGGTTGCTTAGCATCTATTAAGTGGTCGTTATAATAGTATGTGAATGCTGAAAAAATATCACCTGAACTTCACATAAGTTAAAAAAACAATTTTTAAAAAAGATTTTTACAAAATGAAATAACATTGAAATAAACATAAAATAAATATAAATGATTTTGCATTTTGTATCACCAAATAAATAATATTGCAGTATTCCATTCAAAATCACGAGTTAAGTATTAATAATAACTATTAATGTTAAGGATTTCGATCTTAGTTCAGTACTACTATTTGGTGATAAAATTTATCCACAAAATTCACATACGGATTCTGACATTTACGAATAAAAATGTATATATTTATATTACTAAACGTAATGTCCGCACAGAGTTTAATAGTACATATATACATGTCTACAATATTGATGTGTTAAATATTTAATGTAGACAGTGTTATATTCAAGTAGTATTCAACAGCTCCTACTTATTAGTGACACTTCAAAATCGTGTAATATATATATATATTTACGACATATTATTATCTCCAATTCACTATAATCGCACTTTGCTTCAATAATTTCTCAGTGAGAAAATTAGTTTCAAAGCACAATTATTTTATTCAATACATATTCGTATTCTGTTTCATTCCTTTAATATAATTTAGCATGATGCAGAATGAATTGAATGAATAAAGATCTCTACAATGAATGCAAATAATAACGGACATTTGAATGACTCTTTATATATATTTAGATCACATCTTACACAAGGAAATCTTATATTGACTTCCGGTACATCAAAGTTGTTCAAGAGACCAAAGTTTGAGAGGATCCTTCAAATAATTAAAATACTACTTCGAAATAATTAGAAGATGGATGTGTTAGATTTGGTTAAGGCATAAAGGACAAGGCAAATGTCTCCTTTAGAGAACTTCTTTTACACTCTTTTTGATGGAAGCAATACCCGTTTGTATTATAAAAACATTTTTATGTAATGAAGCTTATAATTATTTTTTGATAAAATATACAATATATATAATAACAAATATTTTATATACAGTTATTCTAATTATAAGTAACATTAGTTTTTAATATACTTGTTAATTTTGATGCGCTGTATCTATTACATACAAACCGAGATATGCAAAAGATATGCAATTTAAATTTATTCAGTTTTGAATTTTGAAGAGTTTTTAAGATTAAATATTATTCTAAGAGAGAGATTATTCATTTTCATAAATAAATTTCTTAAAAGAATACATAGAAAAATATATAATATAGTTGCAAAATATATAAAAATATATAATATAGTTGCAAAATATATAAAAATATATAATATAGTTGCATTAGTAAATAATTAACATAAAGTTAAAAGTACCAAGAACCATCTTCGCATTGCACTGTTCCGGTCTTCAATACATTTATATGAAATGTCTGATTTGAAGTTCATCTTCTTTATAAGGTAATATGTTTAAATAAAAATGCCACCATGATTGAAATGTTTATTTAGCATTATCTTAAACAAATTTCTGAATCTTTTTTTTTTTTTTATTTATGACTACTAACAAAAAGGTTTCAACTTAACTGCGCCGTGACCTCAATTTGTTGATGATTATCACTTGCATGTGGTGGACTTTCGCTTCGAATGACTCACTTCTGTAATACGCGCTGCACATTTGCTGCATATGCAAATTTCACGGGTCCCTTCTGTTGCAACCTCACCACAACAACGGAGCGCTCGCCTTTCCTTTCTGCTTAATGTTTGTTAATGATGTTGCACTGTCTGAGTAATGATGGCGCTCCCTGCATGCACAGTGTCCTTCCCCCAGTGCTGCAGCACAAGATCGAATATTTCAACTCGTCTCACGTCACTCCATTCTTCTAGAGACTTCCAAACACAAAACTCATACACTAGCTACTTTGGTTGCAAATAGAAGACGGAAAACCTATTGCACCATCTCACGCTCTTGGAGATGTTAAGAAACGACTCGAGTTGACTCATTTTCTTGCATATTTGCAGCGCTTAACCATGTCTTTTGATTTATTTATACAGACGTGACTGTTATTAAAGAGATTTTGCATATCGTTACACTAAGTCTAATGTTAAATATAACTCCTAGATTTAATGTTAAATTTTAAATCTTGTCCTACACTGCATATAATTTTATTTAACTGAGAAAGCCAAACCAGCAGATTCAATCATAAAAGTTAGTTTCACTTGAAGGACAAAATAAAAACTCTCTACTATTTATATAGTTTATTTCAGATTTACAGGCTAATACTGAAGCTCTTTTCTGCCGAGTTTTCCTTTCTTAATTAAATTGAAATTTTTTCATTTTATAATGGAACTTTACAGCAAGAGTCATGCTCAGCAATAAATAAGCATTATCAAAGATTTTGTTATAAGAACAAACTAAGAAATTATATAATTGAAGAATCCATCAAGTTTTAATGTGAGCGCATAATTTTAACTTAATAAAGAAAGATGGTTCAAGATATATTCTGCTGCTTCAAATTTTAAAAGAATAATAAAGTAGTATATAGCAACGTCCTATAAAACTTCTTTTTATCTTAATATTAATAATATCGATTTATTCATAATGTGTTAACAACATTACAAATAATGAACATAAAATAAACCAAATTTTATTACTTTTTTTAATTTATACTAATTTATTGAATTAGATGCTCTTATCTGACAAATTCTTAAAATATATTTTACACTTTTTTCATCTTTGATATTTTCCGTTAAATACATAGGGAGATGTTTAAAAGTTAAAAAAAAACGACTTTTATCAAAACTTTCAAATAATTTATTAAGTTTTATATTAAATTATATATGATTTATTGACTTTATTTGAAAATAATTTGCATTATTGGTATTGCTGAATAACACTATCTAGCTCATTTTAATGCTTTTTTATTAAGTTTTCAACGTAATGCACAAAATTCTTTAAATAAAATCTAATTCAATGCGCATGAAGAACATTATTATTTATCAGCGGGTTTTATATATAGTCTTTGATTTTTATTAAAAATCACCAATATAAAGCTTAAAAATAAACAAAAAATTTCTTTTGAAATTTTACTGAAATTATAAAAGTTATGTTTTTTTTTTAAATTGTAATTTTCATGTTTTTTCTAAAAGTATTGTAAAATAAAACCGAGAATTATTATATTGTTGCATTACGTAGCTTGGCCACATGCTTTGCTTTTCATAATAATATTAATCCTTATATATCATATATTATAATCATAGATTATAATAATAATCATTATTATAATGATTATTAATCATTATGTATCACAACACCAATCTTTAAATTATAACTACTTGCTTATAACTACTTCAAAAAGAGAGTACTTATTTTAATACAAAAATTTCTTACTATGCAGAATTAATGCTGGTTCTGTTTTATATAATTTACTTAGCGTTTTATACTAATTTGCATCACAAATATAAACCTTCAAGACAGTCTGCTAATAACTTTTTTAATATTCTGAGCTCAATTTGTGGCTATATACAATTGATTCAGGTACATCATTTTTTAAATACATATTGACAATTATATAACAATGCCTCAGTCCTCATGAAATCTGACTAGTAAATCTTCGAGAAACAATTTTGATCCAGAACGATCTTACTGTACGCAGTCTGTGATGTTTATGATTGTAGATACTTCATTTGGATACATAGTATTTTTAAACATGTTGACTATTACTCATACAACAATATTATAGTTTTCCAGAAAGTTGATTAATAACAACTTAAAACGAATACCAGTTTCGATCCGATGGGATCTTCCTATGCGCTTTTGTGGACGTGCTGTTGATATTCAACTTCGATCCATGTGATAGCTCATGTAAACACGATTGCCTCAGACTCCGGAAGGGTGACCAGCTGATCGATACGATACAGGAAGAGAGAACAACTGGGTGAAGGTGAAGGTCAGTGAAACGGCCTTCAGCAATCTGGTTACGCCACAGATCAGTTTGCAAGATTATAGGGACCTCAAATTACTGTCAACGAAATAGCGGGTGCCGGCCTTAGAGTATATTTAAGCATGTCAGTAAATTTGACACATTTCATCTCTATGAAATTAATGAGCATGGATGTAATGATTTTGTTGACGGATCTTGAATTGCTTTATAGGTAAACAATAAAATGGAATTCTGTTGTCTTTTGTGATAAGAGATATTTTCAAGAATTTGAACGACATTCGAGATTTGTTTATTTATATCCATTGGTGTTTCACATATTTTGAAGCAAAATTTAAGGTTACACCTCACTGATTTCTTCGATATGTAAACGCAGACTTTAAAATAGAATGAAATTGTATCTTTGACAACTGCTTCAATAACTGTATCCGGCATATAACAAAAGGCTATATTTCTTGGAACCTCATGGCCGAGTGACTGGTGCTCTGGCGCTCGGTGCTACAGATCCCGAAGGTGCCACTGATATTTTTAGTGGTTCGGGACTCACCTTAAACTGTAGGCCCCGGTCTAATATGAGTGTAGAGCTTTGCGCGTAGGGGCGACAACCCTATCCAGTAAAAAAAATCTCCTGTCTCGAAATCTGCCAGCAGGTAAACGGCTTTGGTCCACCATGGGGCTGTTGCGCCAATGAAGAAGAAGCTACATTTTATTGGCGTCCTAAACTAGTAAACTTAGGTGACAGTGACTCAAAATATAATTATATCTTGGTGATAAAATTATATCTTGAGTATTTTGGTAATTAAATTTTAAAAGAAATTTTTGAGTTTTTTTCATTTCACATTTTCATAAATGACTTTAATAGTGAAAATCTATGATAAATCCATCGTTAAAAATGAATTGTTAATTTTTTTAAATACTAAAGTTATAATAACTCAAAAAACAAGTTCAGTAAGTGTTAATTTTTAAAATTTGTGTATAATACTTCCTTTAAAATATTTTTGTGCTAGTTTTTAAAAATGAGTAGTTTTTAAAGTAATAAAGCAGTTGCTTCAATATTTCGCATGAATTATTTGGATAAATCATTGACTTGTTGTTTAAAGCTTTGAATTAATTAATTTGTATGATAAATGTGAAGAGAAATGATAGTTTCTGACTTCATTTTACAACTATCTGTACGTTGTTTTTTAAAATTTGGTTTTAAAAAAGGATTTAAATTTTTCGTGATGTTTTAGTACATACTAGTTTTTTTTTTGCGTTAATTACGCTATCATACTTTTTTTATAAGACAAATTATTGAAAAAGATTTTAATAGTAAAAAATAATAAATATTTTGTACAAAACATGAAAATAACAAAATTATGCATCTATATTGAGTTGAACACATGGACATTATTTTCCGTATTAAATGGTAATGATTTCAAAAATAAATTGAATATATTTTATTTAAATTATTTAACAATTAACTGAACTTGGAAATTATAATTAAAATAGATTGATTAATTCTACCATTGTTTTATTTTTAATGTAGCATACTTAAAATAATAGTATTAATTTTTATGATCAAAGAAAAAAATAAAATAAATCAAAAGATTGAACAATAAGGATAATTACTAAAAAAGAGAATTGATGCATCGAATTAAAAATTAAGTAAAAATTCTATATTTAATTTAAATACACGGTAAATTCAAAAACATTTTTTTTGTGAAATTTAGTAGTATAATTACAATAATTTAAATTATGTAAAAATTTTTAAATATTATATATAGTTCAATTTTTATTAGAAAATAAGTAGTGTGGTAGTGATAAAATTTAAAATTCGTTTTTTCACCGAATTTTCTTAAAATTATTTTAATATCGCACTTGAATTTCATTTTCTTTTAAAAGGCAATTTTAAATATATTCTGGTCAATACGAAAATTACACTATAAACAGAATAGATCCTCCCCTTTCAATTATATCCATCTCAAAGAAAAGTGAATTATTAAATTATTCTGACAACTCTATTTTCAGAATATCTACTTTAATTTTATTTGCGCTTAACCGATTTTGTCCCATTTTTGAAGAAAAATTTTTAAAATTTTTGTTTTAACAAATATTTTAAGTAAATGTTTTAAAATTTTTGAATTTGAAAATTAAATTTTATTAAAAGAAAAATTTCAAAGACAAAAAAATGACTTCACACAAATTTTATTTCCGTACAGTAATTTCAGTATTATATTTTCTATTCTAATTTTTCATACTTCTCTGAAAGTTGTCATTAAAAACAAAAAAGTAATTTTTCATTTATTTTTCCTCTATAATAAAAAAGTACTAAAGGAAATAATTTGTAAAATTTCAGTTATTCATATAGCTTAGCCAGATAGTATTTCTACAAAACATAATAGTAATATACTATATTTTCGGATATAAGATAGGAAGTAGTTCAACAAATTAATGAATTAATTCCTTAGAATGAAATTAATTAAAATGCCATCCATGGTTTGGTGGTTAGAGCGTTAATGCTAGATAGAACATAATTACTTCTGTGAAAGAGAGAGTCTCCAATATTTCAATCCTAGGGAGAGTGAATAGCTAAATGTCATATCCATGAACTATTCTGTTGTCGTTCATGTTGTTATCATTTCTTTTACTATTGTAGATATTAAAGTATTATTTTTGAAAGCAGTACTATATTTCTGTTAATCGAAATTGATCAAAAAAATTTCATAAATAGAAATTTAAGGCTTTGACATTTTGCCTGCCTCATTTTCTCCTGAAAAAGTATTTTTTTAAAGCAGCCATCGAGTTGTTGAGCTTTTTCATTGGTTATATAATTTTTTCAAAAAATAATATATTATCTTCTTATATCTTGCATTCAAATCCTCATTACAATAACTTTTCTTTTCAATTAAGTGTATAAAATGTACCACTGTGGTTTTTTGTTTTTCTTTTTGAAAATTTCACTGAATTAGGAATTTCATATAATACAACATCAAATGGAAAAAATGCCAATATTTCATTCTGCAGTTTGTTAATTTCGAATTGAAACACAATTTGATCCGCATCTGAGTTTTTTTCTATCCCTTTTAAATCCATTGATGTTATTAAAAATAACAGGTTAGTTTAACAGAACAATTTTTTATATATTCAAGGATACTTCTAAAAAAAATGCATTTTAAAAATAGACAGTGTCTTATAGGGTATAAATCTAGTAGCATTAAAGCTGACAGCTAGTCAGATATCTGAAAAAAAAGGAACACAGTTGAAAATTGACAGTATGACAGTTTCTATTAAATCGCTTGATACGCTGTGACTGTTATAAAAATAGTACACACGGAAGTTTTGAGACCATTTTATTTTTATAGAATTGCTTATTAAATGTAGCTCTGAGACGCTTAAGGTATTCCAAAGCTCGAAATTTATGTCAGATAATGCGGAACAAGAATTGAGGAACGATACTGTGTAAGATAAAACTACACGTATCAAGCATCGGTGTATCATCTCACAAAATAGACGATTTAAGAAACATTTCATTGATTTTTCTATACTTGACACTAAATCGTTCGTAAGAAATTGAATAAAATAGGATCGTTTTTGGAAAACGATTCCATGATGGTAAAAAAACACCTGTCCTGTATTGGATTAAATATATATAGATTAAGTTTTGCAGTGTCATTGACCGCAGAATAAAGAACTCATGATTGATATTTAACGAAAAAGGTTTTTATAAGACCTACTACCAAAAATATATATATATGTGAAGTAAAAGAATTATATTGTTCGAATTGTTTTCTATTGTGTGCAAAGAAACATAACTGCAATCTGGAAAAAAATAAAATAATAATAAAATAAAATAAAAACGTTTTCGTAGCGAGATCGAAATTTGAACCCCTTGACATTAAAAAGAAAACTTCTGTAGCTATTTTTATTCTACGAGTACAACATCATCTACTGATTTGGTACTTTTTGAAGAAAAGTTAAAAGTTTTTTTTGTTACATTTAATATATATATATAGTTCATTCAACCTAAGCTACTACGGTAGCTATGTTTTTTTTATAGACAAAGCAAATAGCTCCCGATTGTTAAAAACATTTTACATAGCAACTATGGTTTTAAAATTTGCATTGTGCGAAACTACTGAACAATGCAAACAGAACAAAAAATTGGCATGCCTTGCATTATGAAACTATGATTTGCTGTTGTAACATAACAGTATGTTAAGGATTTTATTTTAGTATATTATGGAATCAAATATTTATATATTTAGTATATTATATATTATATATTTATATTTATTTAGTATTATATTTATATATTTATTATATTTTATTTATAATTATATATTTTAGTATATTATGGAATCAAATTAAATCGAATCCGCCATCAAACAGAAAACTTAACATTCCTTTATAAAGAGATGCTGGGCTATCCCTAATGAGCTACAGAAATGCCCACCGTGCTTCAGGATATCACCATTTCCCGTTTTCTAGAAAGCAGGCTACACAAATTTGGAATAAATATAAATGGTCCACATCAACAAATTAATTAACTCCTCCATAAAGCAAATTTTCTTTTCTTTGATGAAGTAGGAAATCCACAGTGATAGCTATCACTTAATAAGTTAAATCGAATCCCCCATTCAGTTGACCACATTCCTGATAAAAAGATGTTATGTGATTATAATGAGCCAGGGTAAAGCACAGTGAGTCTCAGGACAACATCGTTCCCGTTTTGTCCAGGAATCGGGGCACGCAAGGGCGTCGCCCTGAGATAGATCTTTGGAAGTTCTCCGATTCGCTGCTGCATTCTAGACTACATTAATTACATGTTAAGCTATTTATGTTTTATGTTCATTCTTTGACGGATAGTAATGTTATTCAGTATTTTTTTATGCTCCTTTGTTAAGAAAATTGTGATAATGTAGGTTAATGTAATGGAGGTCACAGAACTGATGTACATATTGGATCACTGATTACGATTAATCACTGATTAATTCTTTTTAATTTTCCTATATATATATGTGTGTGTGTTATTGGAAAAAATTTATAAAGTCCCAAACTTGCTAAGGGATTAAAAGGCTACATTAAGAAAGTTTTTCAGCTTTTAATTCTTATATATATAATTCTAACAACAAGAAATTGGAATAAAAGAAATATGCAGAATATCAAGCCATTTGTGCCTTATAGGTTGATATATTTGGTTTAAAGAAAATTACAAAAGGCTAGCCCAGTTTTCAAATATAGTCCTGTTGACAAAAAATCCATGATATAATTTGAATACACCGGAATTAATCTGACTTCTGATAACAGTAGGTATCTACTATTTTTAGTTAGTTATTTTCCTTTCGTGAAGGATTTTAACTATTACTACTCTACTCTATTATAACTAGTACTTATTAACAAGAGTATTACTTCATTAATATACAAAAACAAGTAAAAAGGCAAATAAACAAATGGTCAAGCGTAAAGTTTACCACTACTCGGTTTACATTTTCAAGAAATCAATATATCAATCAAGACAATACGTTAAAATAAAGAAAAAAATAATAAATATTATTCAAATCGTTTGGGGATTAGTAAAACACCAATAAATTTGTAACAATAATTCAACTCCCTTGTGTGACACAAAAATGTACAAAAAACAATGTATAAAAGGCAGAAAAGGAGAAATATATACGCATTTTTTGCCAAAGTCATATTTAAAAAGAAAAAAAAAAACACGCATGCATCAGAAAAAAAAATAGAATCAATCTTCACCTATTTATGAATGAATGATAATTGATTTAATCATATAATCATCAGTCAATTATTTTCCAATTTTTTTCTCTTTTTGGTAACTCACTTTTTTTTTATGGGATTGACTTGGAAAAGCGGAAATTCATGTATAGTGAAAGCTATTTTAGTAGTTTTGTTATATAAACAGCTGGTGAGTTTCTTGCCCATTCTCTTTTTGATTTTGTTCTCTTTTATTAAATCTTTATATATATATATATATTTCTATATATATATGCATTTAAAGAAAACACACGATATAATTTTAATCAAAAATGCAGTAGGTTTTAACCCGGAATTTGTGATATATTGTTACGTAAATAGATTTTAATAGTTTCTCTGTCAATACCAAATAAAATTAACATTCATTAGATAGTGTTACATTTTTCATCTCACAGTTATAGTTAGGTAAATTGATAAGCAGTCTTATATTGGTTTTAAATAACTATAATTTGGTTCGATTGGGTCTAATTTATATTGAGTTTATCAAAAATTATTTATTTCATGTTGTAGTTAAAAATATATCATCATAACCAAATAAGAATTTACAGTAATAAAAAAATCATAATCAAATTCAACACACAATTACCAGGAGGTCAATTAAAGTTATCCGGATACAGTTTCTGCATATGAAATAAATGGATAAGTAGAAAAAACTTTTTATTAATATTTTGAAAACCATCATAACTTCAATGAATTATTTTTAAAATAGGACATTTAGTTTCCATTTTGTAAAAAATTTAATAAAGAGTCTGCAAAAAAAAAAAAAAAAAATATTTTATCTCAATTGAATTATAAAAGTATATGAAGTGAGTTAATTATATATATTTCTGTAGTCAAAGAGAATATACATAAATAATGCGAAAAACTGTAAAAAAAAAAGTAGATTACATCCAATGATTTTCAGAATTTGTCATTAGGAAATGAGTCAAATTAATTCTAGATAAGTCGTCCATGTTCGATCTTTGCTCTATTTAATGAAAATTCTCTTTTAGATGACGCAGTCAAGACATCGAATACAACTGCAAGTTGTCTTCGCTTATAAAGATCTGCGAATAATTCTATTGTAGGAATCAGACAGAGGATTAAGTGAAATTATAAGAGGAATATAAAATCCTTTCACCAGAATTAATATTAACTTGCCTGATAATGTAATTTTGGTCTGAGACAGTGAATATTAATCTCCGAATATGTTTAATGTCTTCATCAGCTTAATATTTGAAATAACATGCTATGGACAAATTCTTAAGCTAAGACGGATTTGAAAATAATTTAGTATTAAGGTTCTTTCCTGTTTTGGTGATAATAACATTATTAAATTTCAACCAAATGAGCACTAGCTTAAAAAATAATAAAATAATCTTTTAACTAAAACCTTAGATTTAAATCAAGCCCTTTATTTTCAGGAATCATTTCATAGTTAATTAATGTGTTTTATTTATAAATTTTTGGGTAAAATTCAAATGTTAAATTATAACTATAAAAAAATATCTGATACGTGAAATATTTGAACCTTTTTTTCCTTATCAGTGTCTTCATTAAAAGATAAAAAAAACACACCTTAGGATTAATTATGGCGTAGTTAAGTGTTCTATAGAACTTGCATAGTAGTTAACGATTAACGATTATCTAAACGATTAAAGATAACGATTGTCTTAACGATTAACGATAACGATTATATAAAAGTTAGACGATTATCTTTGTTATTCGCTTAACTTTTTATGTATATTTTTGACTATTTATTATTTTACATTATTTTCAGCGGAATGTAACTGCAAAATTTCTGTAATTTATTTGAAAATAATAAATTTCTCTTGACGAAATTATGTCGATAAATTATTTGTATTTTAGAAATATTTAAATATTTATGATGGAAGACAGAAGTGTCAAATTGATTTTTATATTTACATTGATCAAATTTAAAAATGAAATTATCAACATGTATATATAATAAAAGTAACTCAATTTCAATTATCCCGTTTATATCCTTGTAAGGTGCAGACAATATCAATATTGCTGCCATCATTACGCGTCTTATTTTAAATAAAATACATACATACTAAACATATTTAACCTGAAAAGTACATCGAAGAAATATAGTTTTAGTTTTAAAATATAAAAGAAAACTCAGTAAAATATTTAAAAAATAATAGATTTTCTTAAAACAATTCGGCTAAAACTATTATGTTTAGAGATTTTTAAAATGTAAAATACTAATTTGTATTCAGATAATTATGCAATTTATGAATACGTTGTTTCTGACAGGCTTCATAAAATCAGTGGCAAATCGATCTTCAATAACTACATCGTATTTACGAGTATTAGTATTAAGATAAGTTTTTCCAACAAATACAATCACAAATCAATTTATTCTAAATATCCCAATCGTGTTCAGTAAAAATCATTACATTATTTTATTAGTAAATCACAACATTCATGCTTTCTTTCATTCTTTGAAGACGATTTCTATAATTAAGTAAACATTCTTGAATTCAAAATAATTTTGTACCTCAGCATATTTTCATTTAGATTCAGGTCTATTAATAAGGAATTAATAAAGCTTATCTCAATATTTGTACAATCCCCATGGCGAGGGGAATTTATCACGAAATTTATTCCTATTTTTATGATCGGATACTTGTCTCCTTAGCAACACTATTCTGTTTATCTGTTGACAATTTGTCGATTAGATACAACAGCTCATTTCGCAACAGAATACAATGCATATTCGATTGCTTTTTTTTTTTTTTCTTTTGCGAAAGAGTATTTCTACAGGTGGAAGGGGATTGGCGATTTGACCTCAGCAGACGCTCGTTTGGTTGCCTATGCTTTCGTGCACTGGGAATTGTAATTATGCGCTGTGCTTATATAAGGACTGTTACATATCCACTATAGCTTTATCTTATAAAAATTAAACAATGAAAGAGTTTTATCTGAAGTTAGTTCTTTATCTTTGACGAGTTAATATTTAGTTAATTAACCATTAGCTAATAATTAATTAACCAAATGTTTATGTCAAACCTTTTGTTCCAAATTTAAAAAAAAAAGTTTGGTTTGTCGTTCTACGGTCATTTTGTTCACAAGAGGGATAAACAGACGGAACCTACAATTTAAAGTGGAGTCCGAACCACTAAAAAACATCCATGCCATCACCAAGATTCGAACCTGAAACCTGGGATATTAAAGTCCAGAGCGCTAGCCACTTGGCCACCAGGCCGAAAAAGAAAAGAAAATTCAATATTGCGACGATATATTTTTTTTACGCTGCGCGTTATAATTTGGTGCCTGATGGCCGAGTGACTAGAGCTCTGGCCCTCGGGGCCACAGGTTTCGGGTTCGCGTCCCGGCAGTGAAATGGATGTTTGTAGAGGTTCGGAATCTCCTTTAAACAGTAGGTCTCGGTCTAATATGACTATAGAGCGTTGGTGTAGGGCTGACAACCCTAGTCCGTAAAAAGAAAAACGTCTCGAAATCTGCCAGCAGACAGAAGGCCTTGGACCGCCATTGGAGACCGCCATGGAGATGTTGTGCCATTGATGATGACGATGGTGATGATTGTTATAATTTAAAAAAATTCAGTTGAAGAAATTTTTAAAGTTACAAAGCAAAGGAATAATATTAATTTTTAAGTAAAAGTTAAAGTTAAAAGTTATTCGGATATTAGAATAAGTGGGTTCAGTTATAACAAAATTAATTTTGGCGAAAAGTGTTATTGATTTGAGTTATGAATTCTTTATCAGACCATTATTATTATTTTTTTTATTTTTAATATCATGCAGACATTTTATCTTATCATTGTTTCCATTAAAACAGAAAAAAAAAAAAAACCACACACCATATAATTAACTATAGCCTCTTTTACTAATCTCAATTAAATATGACTTACTGAATTACCTAAGATATTCTTAATGCCAGAAAAGTGACTATTTAACTTTTAAAACAGCTTTAACGTTCTTATCCACTACTTTATACTTAATTTAAAAATTTTACAATAATTTAAAAATATTTGACAACATTAAAAAAAAAACCCAAAACATTCAATAAAATAAAGAGAAGCTATAAAAATTAAATAAAATCAATTTAGAAAATATATTCGCAAATTGTCTAAAGCGTAAATTGTTTTGATTAATCCAAAAATCTCTGAACGACACTTTTTAGCTCTTGATAAATAAATTTAATTTAATGCTTTGCAATCAAGAAATTGTTTCCTAGTGCAATAAATGCTTAAAATATTGTATTAGAACAACGACATTACTGAAATAATTTATTCGCGACTGCAGTAAATTAAATTTTTTCGAATGAAAAAAAAAATTCCTAGAACTTCATTAAGGAAATGGAGTACAATTCACTTTAAACCTAAATTAAAGTACCTTAAAATAGAAAAGAACTTGTATTTCTTAAAGAGAAACACTTTTCCTAATAAACGAAATTTAATTTGCATCAATTTCTTTAACAAAAAATGAAAATTTCGTGTTTCCGTTTGGTATCACAAGAAACTTTTTTCTTAAAAAAAATAATTTTAGTTCTATTAAATTGTCTGAGTAAATGATGTGATCAAATAAAAATATTGTCTTTCTACATTTTTGAAATAAAGGAAATTGTTATCACTTTAAGTGTAATAATGGGAAATTTTTATTTATCTTGCATATAGGCAATGAAAAACAATAATAAAGAAAGATAACACTGAAATAAGATGAAATGAAATGAATTCTATTAAATTAAATTAAGTGTGTTTTTCGGAAATATTTTTACAGGTACTTACATGCAAAACTAATTTATTATTCTTGTAATTCTAACTTTTTATTACAGTAAATTTGTTATTTAATCGCATTATGTTTTATCATTCAATGTGCTCATTTCTTTATTTAAGCAGTTCATAATTTTTTTAGCATATTTTTAATTTATTTCTAGTTTTCATGATTTTATTTCAACTTCTTTTAAATTCATTTCTTTAAATTGTTTTTATCCTTTATGAATTTGCGATAAATGGCATTACACTATTTTTATTACTTCATTTAATAATATTATATTCATAATATATAATTATCTTGTATTTATCTTGAAATGAACTTTTTCGATCTGTAGAAATTCCTTTACGTACATGTACATTTGCTTATGATATTAAATTTATACTATATTAATAAATACGTTTTACATACATTCTTACACTGTAATCGTCACTTCTCATTTAGGTTAATAAGAATAATGCACTACATTATAATGTTTGTCAAGGTTTAATGGTATTACATTAAAAAAATTTTATTAATATTATTATAGAAATTTTATTTATATCTCCTTCAGACCATAAAAATTTTATTTATGAAATAGAGATAAAAATTGCACTCTTTTTTTATTATTATTTCAATAAATTTTATTGTGAAATATTTTCGACTACGTTATTATTTATTTATGTTTTGATAATTTTCTTATTGTTACTAGTATTTTTATACAATAAGCAATAATATAATCGGGAAAAATTGTTTATCTGAAGTTTATAACGCTTCAAACTACAATAATGCATGTATGTAGTTATAATAATATATCTTAAGGAATTAGGAAAGTACTTTATTAAAAAATAGTTCTTCGAATATAAAAATAGTTCTTCTGTCCTTACATGTATAATAATAAAAAAAAAACTCTATAACAACTCTATAAACAATAGCCATGCTTTAAAAAACATTAGTTTGTAGGAATTATTATAAAAATAATTACATTAAATAAATGCTTTTTAGGTAAAAGAAACAATTATTTGAAAGATGTTAGAATAAAAGAATGTTTTCGATTAACTATAACAGAAAACAGTGAGGCAAACAATATTTACTAAAAAGCTTAAGATCAAACACTGAATATATTCCATAAGAAGCAGAAACAAATTTCTGAACAACAAACATTAGGTATAAATAATTTTGTAACTAAATTTGCTAAATTGTTTAAGAAATCTTTCCTTTTTTTTTCTTTTTCTTAAATGCAATCTTTTTTTTTATTTAAATATTTTATTATAAGGAATGAAACTTAAGGTAAATAATAATTACAGCCAAATGTAATTTATAGCTAAGAGCAATATAATTCAATTAAAGAAATAGTATTATGATAATATCACCTGTTAAAACATTCCCCCTAAACATACATAAAATTAATGCAGATATTACGATGACTATTGAAAAGGAGAATAAACATTACTTTGAAATGTATTAATTTTACAATAATTTTAGTTTGAAATGTTAATTTTGTTTTAGTTGGTGTGTTAGTTGTTTAGTTAGTGTTAATTTTAGATTAAATGTAGTTTAAAAGTTTCTTTGAAATTTTAATATTTGAGTTTGAGATGTATTAATTTTTAATTGAAATGTGAAAATTTTTAAAAGAAGCTTTAAGAAAATATGTTCAGCCCTTATTTTATGATAGCATATAATCAAGACATTACAATATGCCTTGCACAAGAAACGACATCGAGGGAAACAAAATAAAAACATTGAAATAAGATTGAAAAACTTGTTTTCAAAATCAAGCGGCAATGATAAAAAGAGCATAAATCGATAGGCAAGTATCGTGACACCTGGTGCTGGGTCGAAATATAAACAGTGAAAGAGCAATAACATTTCCAGTCTGCACGATTAGTCACGTTATCTTTGAGTCAGAAACTTCTGATTTAAAATACGCTTAAACTCAGAGTTTTGCTGTAAATAAATCGATGGATTGCTAATAATTGTTGGGAGATTACTTTGAGAGAATAATCCTACAGATATTACAATACGCCATAAAATTGTTAAGATTAGGAAATGAGGTTACCCGTGTTTCAGTAAAATAAAAAATGCTATTTTTTTTAAATGATGTCCAATATCATAAGTAGACACTGGTTTTGTATTCTTATGGGTAAACAAATGCATTTGTTTGGAAACTCCATAGCAACTATTGCTACTTGAAATAAAAACATTTTCTGCTTTCAAGTCGAGGTAAAATAGCCTTTTTTTTTCAAACCCAATAGTTAAGAAAGGCTTTCATTTAAAAAGTTCTTTCTTTCTTTTTTTTTTTTTATTTGGCTGGATGCTGTTGCAAAATTTGGAGTAAACCCCATATGAAGGAAATATATTACGAATAAAGATAAAATTATTTGAAATTCAAAAATTTAAAGAAAACTTGATAAACTTTCGGAACGTTAAATAAATATACATACATTCTTTTAAAAATCTTAAAATTAATTTTGATATAGTCATTGTAATACAGTTTTTAACTTGTATTTCATTTCTTTTTCGTTGTAATCAAATATAAGTTATTCTATGTAAACACAAAACATCGCCATGGGCATACTAGAGATAATAAAGGAAGTAATAAAATAACATAACCATTTTAAAAGTACTTTAATCATTAATCAAAAAAGTTGTTTTTTTATTTAACAGGTATGGAATATACCTTAAGATATATTAGACGAGAATTAATTTAAAAGTTAATACTAATTTTGATGAACAAAATTAAATTAAAGACCCTAAAAATATTTATTTGTAAAACATAATATTTAAAGCTTAATTTTATTTAACTGCAGTCAGATTCACTTTTTTTTTAAAATTTTAGATTAAACTAAAAATAATTATTATATATATAATATACTAGTTTATAATGATTTATTTATTTTATAGCTAAAGTCATGTTTGTTTATATAAAAACGATCTCTAGATTTGACACTGACGTAAAATAAGACGCTTTAGTGAAAATATTAGCAATTTTATAAGATAAGATAAAGAAAATGCATGTCAAAAAAAAGAGTTATTTAAAAAATTTAAAGCCATTAAATTCAAGTTATTTATTTAACCAGACAAAAAAATTCTCTATTTATACATAATTTCTATTTTCTTTTGATTGCATATTGAATAACGAGGTAATTTAACGTATTCGTCTATTGTTTGTAATGTAATGCATTATGATAATGTATTTGAGAGCAGAGAATGAAAAGTGAATTATTTCATTTAAAATTTAAAAAAAAAAGAATTCCTTTTAAAAACTTATAAGGCTCATGACATAATGAATTATAAAAATGAAAGAGGTTCCATAACTTAAAAAGAATGTGATATATTTCTTATTCTTTGTAGCTTTAATTTTGTACACTTATTTAATAATCGTGTTAGATATTATTATTAAATAATTTATGAATTAATATTTAATTTTTTGATAAAATGTAGTTTTTATTGAAAATGTTAAATAAAAATTTAGTTAAATAATTGCTATTTTAAAACTTATTAAACACTTGTGAGTTATTGCATTTCATATATTACTAGTATTAAAAATGTCTACTATCTTTTAACTATTATTGAATTTGAAGGAATAATTTAAAAATGAAATTGGTTATTTTTAAATAAAAACTGAAGATCGATAATTAAGTGCATTGATTAGATTTTAATAAGAGAAATTATCGAAAACTAATAGACATAGAATAAAATCCACAGACTATAGTGCAATATAATATGTTATTCTATATTGGATGAAATATACACAATTTTCTACAAATAATTAGTTTCAACTTAATATTTGAATAACAAAACTGATAACTTCAAATTAGGGTCTTGTTAGTTGGGTGCTAATATTTTGACTGTTCAAGGCATACATAATACAAAGCCCTTTATATAAAATGTGTGTACACATTCCTTTTGATTGACTTGTGATCCAGTGATAACAAGTGTAACTAACTTGAAGGAAAGGTCAGGTTTGAATCAACTGGCGGCGTGCATTTCAGACACTGCATTGAGAAAAGAGACGACTCAATGACGATTGCGAAAACCTATGCAAAACGTCTCTCATCCATAGTCCAAATGCCTTATGGGAGTTTTTCTACTATATGGCACACAATTACGACTGTTATCACTTCTTCATGTGGAATAGTAACTAACCTTATATAAAAATATATTCTACAAAAATGAAGAAACAATTTATTTAATAAAATTTCATAGTTCTTATTTTTAAATTTATTTAACTTCAAATCAATTTCCATTTTACATAAAACGATTTTTAAAGAAGTTTTTTTTTTTTCGAACTAAATATATAAAGTGTATTTATAAATTATCACGTTTATTTTTATCATAGAAATTTTGTCAACATTTATGGAGACATTGAAGATTATATTATTAATGAAAAATAAACAGAGTAAGGGATACTGTGAAATGTAACATTCACTAAAGAATTAAAATAAAAACGACGCCGATAAAGTCTGTTGAAAAGCCGTGGCATATTGTCGAATATAAAATGCATTAAAGAATAAAAACACATTATAAATTAAAACATGTTTATTTTCGAAAAATATACCGCATAGGTTAAAAATTTCTTTACAGTATTTAAGTATTATGAATGATATTTACTTCACTAAAAGTATTGTGAGTACAAAACTTGATTTCCATTAAATACTAATACTTATAACGTATTAGGAGGTTGTAAAAAATTTTTTATATATGATAAAAATAATTACATGAAAAAATGTATTCTAAGTATTTTATATTTACTGATTGCTGAAATATTTGTTATTATGATAAAAGCTATCCAACATTTTTTATAAAAAAATTTATGTATAAATAATTGGAATTTTTATATATAAAGAATCGCAGAAAAAATAAAAACAACATTTGAAAAACAATGACATTTTCTTAATGCTCTTCCATTAAGAATGTATGGCTAAGTAAGAAGCAATGGTTTATTTATAAACGAGATATATGGGAATTTGAATTAAAATAATTAAATTGGATTTTTAATTTACAAAAAGCAAAATTTTTTTAATCCTTATAGAAGAATTTATCTGTTTTTCCAAATAACTCTATTTTAAATAAACACATCAACAAATTTGTGAACGGAAAAACTTTTCTGAGAATATTATATTTTTATGTATGATAATAAAAATAATAAAATAAAAATTATGTAAATATTTTTTCTGCGATGTAATGTCTAAAGGTAAACATTGTATTAAAATAATTAATTTAATATGTAAATAAAAATGATATAAGGCAAAAATTGCATTGTGTAAACATTACATTTACATAATATAATATTTAATAAATAAGATAATGTTCGTAAACATATACAAAAAATAAAAGAATGGTGTAAAATATGTAAAAAATAATTGTAAAACGTAACCAGAAGAATAAATGTAATAAAATAATATAATAAAAATAAAAATTGAAATAAAAGAATTGTAAGGTTTAAATAACATTTAAATGTAATAAAAGATTTGTAAGATTTAAATAACATTTAAATGTATTAAAAGAATATACTAAACATAAATATTTGAATAAAAAGAGTTGTAAAGCTCTTTCAAGTTTTTACTAAGTGCCTATGAAAGTAGCGTATGTATTCAGAGGATAAAACTGTCCAAAATTATGATGCAAGACTTAATGAAACTAAGAAAAATATAAAATAAAAAATCTATCACATTTTCTTTTTTAACTTTTTTATTTCCGAAAATGTAACATTTTCTAAATTCTTCTGTAAGAATACGTTGTAATAATATGTTGTCAATAAATAGATTAATATCATTGTACTTTCTTTTTTTCATGAAATGAGTATTTAGCTTAAAACAGTTGTTAATCCGGGCTTATTTTACCCCAAAAGTACTCCATAACTGGTACATCCGTTTCCATAGTTTTTAATCCTTCTTATCAGAACCTCTCCTTTCAAATGACTTAAAATAGAGAGAATTCTCTTAAAATGGTTTAAGAATTTTTAAGGATTTGAAAGGAGTTTTGTTTTAAGTAAACACATCAAAATTTGATGGAGAAAAAGTCTTAAAATATTACTATTCTTTTATGTGTGACAATAAAAGTAATAAAATGAAACACTTGTAAAACGCTCTAGGGATTTAATTTAGACCTTTTTTTTTTTTTATGCTGAAAACATTCTTATGACAAAAATTATCCGAAACTAATCTATTACAAAAACTAAAACTGCGGATAAGTATTGAATCTTCCTTTAATACTACGTCAATAAGAGTTCATAGTTAATTAGGAAACAATGTGCTCTTAATAAATGAGCGATAAGTCGATTAAAATCAAAATAATTATTTTGAATTTCTCATTTGTGAAGACGTGTATTTAGCTTACAGGGCAGAATAAAAAAAAAAAAAAGAAATAAATCCCTACTTCATCTCGCCAGAAAGAATTTGCCCTTTTAATTGACTTCACTTTAAGTTTTAAATAAATACATCAAAATTTTGAGCGAAGAAAAACTTTTAAAAGGTTATCGCTTTCGTAATAAATGCAGCTTCGCAAAGCAGATACATTTTTCAGATCTTTCCCCCTTTTCCATTCACGTAGAAAAGTAAGGCATTTTAATCCCAAGCTAACGTTTGCGTAATTACAAGGAATTCATAAAAAGCTCAACCACCGCTGAGCAAAAGGCTCAAACCTACACCTACTGTACAGTTGGGGAGGGCTCGGAGGTTGGGCGGGGATGGTTGCCTAGCAACACATCTGACTCAGCTATAGAACACGGATTCTCCCATTTAGTGAAAAGGGGCATAGGATTTCTTTTCTTCTCTTTTAGAGAGTCTCGAAATTCGACGCTGAATGCTAAATGCATTTTCGGAGAATGGTGTTATTTTTCATGTTGACATCGGTTGGAGAAAACATTATCTTTTTTTTTTTTTTTATCGTGATAAAAAGCTCTTCTTGTGGCATTAAATATATATTTTAAATATAATAACTTCATGATACCGTATATAGGAGACTCGTTTCGAAACTTTAACTTTATGCTAAAACCTTTCTATAATATTTCTGTTTATTTAAAGAGACTTTTTGTGTTATTTCTCAGATAAATCTCAATATTATCTTTTAACATTGTTCTTACTTTTTGAAACAAAATTCAACTAAACGTTATATTAATATTACAAAATGGAAAAGTAAATTTATTAATTTAGTTCATAAATTAGTTAATTTCCAAAAATTTTTAATCCTGTAATATATAGAACCAACAATCAAATTAATTGAAAGAGTATATTGAATTTTTTTTCCAACCAAAGTTTTGAAGCTCAGTGTCCGTTGTGAGAATAGTATTTCATGTGTTACTTTCAATAATGTAAAAATATTGAAGAAGTGCAAAAATTAAGGGAAACTAACTTGTCAGAATTCTTTTGTCCATACAAATTTATAGCCAATAGTGAAAATGATTTATTACTTTGCAATAAGAGCTTAAACTTTTGTTAAACAAATACAAACCTCTTATATTTTAATGAAAGGCTTGCGTGCAATAAAAATTACATCTTCATACAATTATTATGTAATTAAACAGTGTTACTTTATATTAATAGTTATATTAAAGTTATCTGGAATGATATGAAACAGATTCGCACTTGTAATTTTTAGTGATTTTCTTTACGTGCATTTAAATTATACATTTTTAAAATGAGTGAAAAGATAATTCGTTCTTTGTTATAAGTTTTGTAAAATTTGATATACATTTCTGGAAGAAATATAAAATATTATATTATTTCTTTGGACTTTTATTTGCGTAATTGCTTCAATAATGTATTTTTGAATAAGGCAAAATTTATTTTTTAATCCGCTCTAGTATTATCTGATAATGAAAATACAATGGATGACATTAAATTATGTCATATAGTGCAGGTTAAAAAAATTCGAATGAGTAAGGAACTTAATTACTAAGGATAAACATCAATTACTCCTTAAAGCTAAATAAAAAACACTTGCAAACGCATTTTACCGTAGAAATAAAATGTGTACTATAAAAAGCTATACCGTATGCCCCTATTTTTCATAAAATGAGTACTATAAAAGCTAACTTAGAATTGTTAACTCTTCGTTTCTAGGATGAAGTAATGTTATGCATGAATGAATATATATAAAGGCCATAAGTCTTATTGCGGAAGACTCCTTAAAAACAAATTTATATTTATGTAAATAAGTTTATTATTTCCGTGAAAACAGGATTTATAAAAGCTAACACAAAATAAGAATATCATAAAGACACTTTCTGGCACTGAAATAAAGCTGTCGAATAAGAGAAGTAAATGCCGTTTGGCATACTCCAAGGAGCTTCTTGGAAACCAAGCATGTTTCAACCAACCAAACCAAGCACTTCTTAGAAAACAAGCATGTTTAGTATACCCCTTCATTATTCATCATAAAGCATATATGAAAATTTATACAAAACCAGACTTTCTTTTCTGTCATTCAATAAAAATAGTGAAAAAAAGTAAATGATATATGACGTACATGATGAGTTTTGCAGTATGGATTCCTTTTTAATAAAGCAAGTTTTATATAAACGAATCCGAAGTAAATATCTAGTCTTTCTACTGTATAAATAAAGACTTATGAAGAATAAAAATAAATGTCATAAGATATGCTGCGAAGGGTATTTAAAGAATAAGTGTAAGGAAACAGGTTTGGTATTGACATTCATTATTTCTGGTTAATCAAGTGTTATAAAAGCCAACCCAAGCATAGTATATGAAATGCATCTTTCTTTCATAGGAATTATACTTGTTAGTGAGAAAATATTGTCTATCATAACTACATAAGATATATTTTTAATACTTACTTAATATAAACATTCGTTATTTCTGTTTAAGCAAGTGTGATAATGATTAACCCCAAAAGTAACACAAGCAAAAATTTCTTTTTACTGTGGAATTTCAACTTGTTTGTAAGGAAATGGAATGTGGTATTACAATTCAGAAAGGGCACATAGCATACTATAACAGATATATTTACTAAAATCAAACATAAGTAACTAAGCTGGTACGATAAGCCCTCGTTATATCATGCATTGAAATATTTCACATGCCTTTTTTAAGATCACACAACCTAAATAAACGTGTCTGTTATATTGCTTTTTCTTTATCTCTTGACATGCGCGGTATAAACGAGGAACTACTATATAAGCGTTTATTATTTCTGGTAAACCAAGTGCAAGAGCTAAACCAAAAGCGACATAGCAAACGCCTCTTTCTCACATAGAAATAAAGCTCGTGAATAAGAAAAGTAAATGGCGCAATGCAATGCTTTTCTTCCAGTATTACATTCTCCAGATAAAAAAAAAAAAAAAAACGGGGGAGAAAAAAAGGAATTGGGATAGGGAATATGTCTTGGGGGATTCATGAATAGCATCCTATTCCCCGGCAAAGCGAAAAACACCGTCCCTGCTTCCGTGCTGACCTCATTACGAGACCAGATACTTGAGAAGAGTACACACCCGACTTTTCTGTTTCATACATTTCTATTCGGAGTTCATCCCAAATATGAATTTGCCTACGACTCCCAGAATACTTTTCATACTCGCTCTGCTATTTATCGGTATTTTAGATATCGCCCATCCGTATTTAGAAGGAATACAGGTATACTACTGTGCCCAAAAAGTAAGACCAATTATTCTCATCGTCTTCAACGCGTTCTCTGTCTACTTTGAACTGTTTATACCATTTCTAAACATTTCTTTCCGATGTAGGAATGTTCACTGAATGCCTTCTGAAACATTCTATGTGTTTCCGCAAACAAAATAGTAAGTTCTTTGCTCAATTAATTCAGACATTTCAAAAATCGCCGGAATCAGTTTAGTGTCTCACAAAGACAAGCGTAAATCAAACACTAATGAATATTTTGACGTCAAATTTCACACAGATGTCGAGGACAGTGCTAGCAACCTAAAAAAAAATAATTGAAATTTCATAAGCCACGGGAATTTTAAATTGAAAATTGGTCTTACTTTTTGGACATAGTAGTACATTTTATGATTCATGTAAGTTTATAGACGAAAATCTGATGAAAGAGTTGCTGTCAGTAAGACTGCTAGCGTTTCAGCCAGTTTTTAAAAAAACAACATTGTTTCACCATTTCTCTTGTTATTATCTTTTCCTATTTCATTCCCAGAAGAATGACTACAGTAATAAAATGAATAAATAACCATCATCTTTGGAATCTGATTACATTGTACCTGGCTTTTATGATGTACCTGCTTTTATTCTAGATTCTTTTGAAACCCAAAATCATCATAACTTTGCAAAATGAATCCAATTTTCGTTTTAATATTAATTTGTATGAAGAATCTTTTCCGGGAATTTTTCAAAAATGAAATGAATTTATTTGCTTGAAAACAAGGCCATAAAAATAAACAATAAATGCTTAGTTTAAAAGTAATAGTTCATGAAATCTGACCTCATCTGTTAAATGTTAGATTAATTAATTTTGTTTTTATATTTCATCCCCTTAAAGGTAACTTATAATAAGAGAAGTTAGGTAAGGAACATTAATTGATGAATCAGACAGCATTGCGAAACCAAACTTACATTTTTTTCTATTTTAAATAGCGCCATAGGAACATTATTTGAAAAGATTATGTGGAATAAAAAGAATATTTACATGAAGTTGAATATTAATGAAAAGAATATTTACATGAATTGAATTGAATTAAATTTTTAAAATCTTTTCTAAAAACTGTCAAAAATATTAGAATATTTTTATTTTTCAGGAATAAGTGTAAAAGTTTTGGATTATGAAGTAAATTTTTGATATTTTAAGAAAAACCTTATTTTAACCAAAGAGAATAAAATATAGATATGAATAAACTCAAGTTTCAGCATGAAGTGTTTTTCGTTGAATAAAAAATCAACTATGGCTCAAAGTTAACTGAACTTCTGAACAGTTTTACTTGGTAATCCTTATGTAAAATAGATTATCGTTTGATAATTTATTCTTTATACCACATGGTATTTTTTTTTTTAAATTCTACTGGTATTTTAGAAGTTGAAAATTATTTTAAATTGAGTTATGAAATTAAAAAAAGTTTTTATTATTTTAAATTTAATGAAAAAACAACTAAAATTCTTTACAATCATTAAAATGTTGAAATGTGAGTATCGCAGTAACAATATTATTTCTTTCTAAAGGTACGACTATTTCATTCTTAATTTTCAGAAAACTTCAATATTTATTTTTCTAATTCTTTCCCTAGGTTGTTTGAACTTATTGATAAGGGAAGCTATTTTTAAATTTTTTAATTGATAATTTTATAATTAAATTTTTTAAAATGCTAATTTTATTTTAAGGGAAGGAGAAATAATTTAATCTCATTAGTCATAAATTTAGTCACAGCAAATATTAACATTGTAATGACCTTTCAAAATTTTTATTAAGATATCATTAATTATAACTTATTGCATTTCCAATAATGAGTAAAAGTATTTGGGAATATCGCTAAAATGACTAAGATATTATCTCTTAAAAATGGTACAATGCTTCTTAAAACAGTTATTTAAAAAGTAACCATGAGTGTTGTGATAAGTGGAATTAATATATGAAGTCTTTTGATTCAAAATAGATGTCTTTATTGGCCACATTATTATTATAAAAATATCTGATGTTTAAGGGAAAATTCACAGCTGAAAATAAACTTAATAAACGCTTAATGAACCTTCTTTTCAAATGTCTGTTTAAAGGGAATTACTAAAATATCTATAACAATAGTAAGAAAAATATCATGTGTCTCCTATTTTGCTGCTATTATTATCCTCTTTATTAAGAAGTCATTACGTTGAAAAGCTTTTAAAATTCAAATTTCAAATAATTCAATCATTTATTGAGAAACATGTATTAATTTTATCTGTTGGAAAAATTAGAATAAAGTACAAACTTTAGACAGAGCACTTTATTTAATAGGCATGTCTTAGAAATAAGTATAAGATATTTCTTTGTTCATAAATCTGAGAAATATCGCCAAGATAAATAAACTTGAAGAAATCAGACATTTAATAGATCAAATTAAAGAAGGCAAAAACAGAAATCAATAAAAATATATCTAAAAATCCTGAGTTTATATTACATATAATTAGATTAAAAGGTTATAAAAAGAGAGTAAAGTAATCTGAATATTTTATTAATCTAAATACGTTCATTATGGTGAATTATTTAATAAAATTTCGTCTCGAATATATAATACGATTTAAATTTATATTATTTTGTTTGAATAAAGAATAAAAATCAACAACAAAACTAATATCCAAAGAACATGTTTGTCTATATCTCTCAAGTCTAAAATAACTATAATGCTGTCCATTCTGAATTTCAAAAAATTGAGCTGTTATTATAAGCCATAGTTTAATATGTCCTTTGAGCCATAGTTTATTGTGTTCCAAATTGCTTTTCTTTCAGATATACCATTAAGTGAATTTAAATGGCTTGAAACACAATATTTCCTGCTTACAAAATTAAAAATAAAGATATAAGCATTAGGAAAAAAATAAACAGGAATAATACTAGGCACATATTTATTACAAGTACCATTCTTTAATTTAGTGAAATAAATATAATTGTAATCATTAATATTTTTAAACATTAATATAAATATAATTACTTACTATGAAAGTGAAAATACCCTATTTATATACAAAAACATTTTTGTGCCTTAAAGCACTCTTATATTAAAAAGTTATATTCCCTACATTTTTACTTAATATTAGTTTGTCTTGTATGTATCTTAACAAATATTTTAATTTGGTAATTCCTAAAATAATTACATTTATGTTAGTATAAAGCCATTAAATGGCATTTTTCGACCTTTTTGAACTTCCTTTTATGTATTTCATTACTTTTTTTGTGTTGTAGAATCAAAACAAGAAACTGATCAGGTCTGAGCCATCACAGAAAGACTTGAATGCCAACCAAAACATATTGTATGCATATGCGTATTAGAAGGTCATTTTCATTTAGATTTTAAGGTCATTTCTGCTGAATATAAAGGAAAAATCCGATCCAGAATACAGACAAGCTATCGATTGGATAGTCTTACATTAATACTCTCATATCGTAACCCAACACCAACTGTTAAAGAAATGATTGATGAGATGGATGAAACAAGCTAACTTCGTCTAGACCTTATTTTGCGGGAATTTGTTTTTCTCTCGAATTTCACGGATATTTTAATGTTCAGTAATTTTTAAATCGTTGCTGAATTTTTTTCTTCTTCCTCGAAACTGCACAGCATCGCTAAATTAGGTTAAAGTGCTTTTTTTTTTTTACAGATCTTGTTTGGCTAGAGGCATTTTGGCAATGCTGGATTAATAATTTTTTTTTCCAAATCGATTTTCTTTGCATTACTAAAATTTATTTTTTACAAGAATATAGGGTGAAATACTCCGTAAGGTGTTTCAAAAGGTCGGAAAGTGATAAATAAGAAAAAAAAACTAAATAAATCAAGAAAAATTAATGGATTAAGTAAATTTATTTAATACATAAAAGTTTTTTTTTTTTCCTAAAATATAAAAATGATACTGAATAATTTGCTACATAAAAAGCTTACATGTTTATCTTCATAATTAGCAATAGCATGCTTATAAAAAATAAAGTAATTGGGAAATGCTCTAATACTATTATAACTGCTTAACTCTTATTGCATTACTTTTTCTATGAAATATAAGAATCTTAAAACAAATATAAAGGATACTATGACAATAATTATAGATCGCAATCGGATGAACATTTGTTGACAAGTAATATTATGAAAAGTTTATTGTATGTATATTTGACAAATAATGCCAAAGTTCAGTTTGTTCAACAAAAAGTATAACAGTAAATTTATAACATTATATATATATATTACATTTACACATATATATACATATATATTACAGACAGTCGTCAAACTTATGTAAAAATACTTGTGGAAAAAAAATTTCTTTTGTAAATAAACATTCATCAAATAAAGCTCTTTTATTTTAATTATATTAAATTATTATATCAGTAAAAATATATTATTCTTATATATGCAAATTTATGCAGCCTTCAACACACAAGGCTAAATAAATTTGCATAAAGGCATGATAAGAAGAGAATGGAATTATGTGATTAGCTACTTGAATTTTTAAGTATTTAAAGTATCGTTTGAGAAAATATTAATTACGTATTCCTTTTTTAACTTTTACCAGTATAAAATACTGTATTTTGGGAATAAATATTTAATATATTAGTAAAAATATAACTTATGTTCGGTGTAAATATCAAGCGATTATCAAATTATTCCTCTTCAATAACGTTAAGAAGTCGTTGACCAGAAATACCCTGATGTTAAAATAGAAGATGCTCATGAACATGGGCTTGCTGAAAAGCATTTAAAACCTTTCAATATTATGTAATTATATTTTTATACAAGTCTTTGTGAGAATATTTAAAAACATCAACACTGATTTGTATGAATAAGAACTAGAATTTCATCAGAAATGCTGATCATGAAACATCTGAAAGAAGTTTTGACTTGAAAAGGAAACTGTTATGTATTATTACCTGCTGTGTATTGTTTTACACATTAAATTTATAACAAACACAAAAAATCTAATAGCAATACATTCTGAAACCTGTTTAGACATATGATTAAATATATAAAAGCATATCCATTATTTATGATGAATAATTTTACACAAAACTCGTATTTAGATTTGAACGTGAATTCGATTCTAAGACATTTTTTAAAAATATTTCTTCTGGTAACATTGATTGATTACAAAACATTTATTACTTTCTATAAAATGAAATATAATCAATAATTGTAAATATATTGAATTAAATATTAGTAAAAGAAAATATTATTAACGGTCTTCGGAATCATAAATTGTTATTTTAAAGTACAGACTATAAAAAGGTTCTTGTAAACTGCTTGATAAAAATCTACTTACTATTTTATAGGAACATAAAAATGGTGTAATAAAAATACGTTAAGAAAAAGGAACGATTGTGTCTTAGTAAAAAGAAAAAAATATTTATGAACCTTATTATGTTAAGTTTAATTATTTCTACTGGATAAAAAATACTATCACTTCAAAATTTCGAAGACTATTCATATACATTCATTGAATTTTTTTCAATAATATTATAATGGATTATTTTATAAACAGTTCTTTTTCATTTTCATAAAAAAGAAACATAACGGATTCGTATTATCTATAGAAAGATGTAATATTTTTTTAATTTCAATGTTCATTTAATTAAAAATATGAATATATATTTTTAAAAAGTGTTATAACTTAATTTAAAAATTATGGATTAAAAAAAAAAGATAAATACGTCTTGAATTTTAACTTAGCAATTTAGATTCTTTAATGGAAATAAAAGAAAAACTTTCATAGAAATAAAAAATTGTAAATTTAAAAAAAAGTTTTATGAAAATTTTTTAACCATCGGAATAATTTGTCATGCAAATTTAAGAGCTTGTTCAAATGAAGCAGTGGTTTTGAATTTTTTAGATTAAGACCCATACATAGATGACAACATAAAAACTACAAAGAATAAAAAGACAACAAAAAATATTAAGAAGGAAACTGTCCATTTTTGTTAAATATATTTAAAATATATTTTCTAACAAAAATTAAGTGGCATAACATTTAGTCATATAAACATGAAGGAATTTAAGATTTATTTATGACAACGAAAGGACATGAAAAAAATTAAAATTTTGTTAATAAAAATGCTTGAACTTAAGTAGTTTTAAAATCAACTGTTAAAATTCAAGGTTGTTATTTAAAAAATTATTATAATGGTGGGAAAATTACAGATTAAAAAAGTATAGAAAGCTTTTAGTTACTGGGCTAGGGATTATTTAGATCATTCAATTTTCTTCTCAAAAATACAATTTTCATTACTTGATAAATTTCGAAACAATACTAGGTACAAAACTGATATCTGTAATAAATTAATAGCTGATTGCCTAGTAATGAAATAATTAGTTAAATAAAATTCTAATGAATTTTATTATCGTATTTATACATTTTTAATTTATATCTAAAATTTTACCAACATTTATTCAGAAACCATCATAATGTTTTCTTACCCAATAGAATTTGATAATTAAATAATATCTAAATAGATATTAAATAAAAAATACCAAAATGATTGCGTCTAATATTTATTCATTGGTAACACAAATATGCAGTTGATATTTTCCAACGGATACACTATTTATTAATTGATAATACAAATATTTAAAGGGTATTCTACACAATATTTATTATGTGAAAAATACACATAGCACATATGGCGAACATAGTTAGAATAACTACTTGTACTATGTACACACTTGACTAATAAAACGGATAGGTACTTGTTAATGAAATCCTTAAAAATGCCATCAATGTTGTGGTCCCACCTCAATATTTACACGCCCCTTGAGGAGGAATGTATGGTGAACATCGATTTGGGGTCGACAACTCCCTCCCTCTTTTCATGAATACCTGAGAGAAAGACAACAATTCCCCTTTTAATTGATCCTTCACTCAAGGTCAAGGTTGCAAATCATTGATTGGTTCCCCTTCCTACTTTATCACAGGCGGATGGTGACGAAATTCCATCAGGATAGAAATTCTTCGCCTGACGTTCACTAATCCTCTAGTTTGCTTCTGGCCAACACATGGAGAGTCTGTTGCTGCTAAAGATATCTGAAGAATGGAGGCGATTTGCATTGGTTCCGGGTTTATTAGGGTATCGAATAGTTAAGAATAATACACTTGGGCAACTCAGTTGTTACATATTAAGCTGTTACTAGAAGAATATTTGTGATATACTTCTAATCCACGTTTATGATATATTTCTAATTCTTATGGATACTTGTACGTTTTCATTGAATACCAAATATATTTTTTAACAAATGAAATTCTATATAATTAAACTAATTGCATTTTTACTTTATAATTGGTTAAATTTTATTAGAATAGAAATTTTTCTCCTGACTTACATTAATCTTTTAAATTGTAGTTTACGCTTTTTAATGTAATTTTGCAAAGAATCTTATGCAAAAGAGAGGATAATTTTTAACATTTTTCTAGCTCATTTGAAAAAAAAAGGTTCACATGATATATAGATTTAATATTAAGATTGGAACATAATTTGTTGTTGTTCTGTTTGATCTAAGGATAAACTTTTCTCATTAGAATGCAATGTTCAGCAAAATATTATTCGAACTTTAGATATAATTGAAAAGCCCCAAATAAATGACAGTACTGAGTAATTCTTTGCAGCGCCTGGCTTACAAATGAAGCATCTCTTTTTCCGAAGGATGTTCACTAAAGAATGATAGTGATTTGTTTTATGTTTACTAATGCTTTGAATATTTCCGAAATATTTGTAGGAACATCTGTTTTTACATAGTTAATTATTACTAGCATGATAATTTTAATTTATTTCTAATCTATACTATCTTTAACATAACTCAGGATCTATATTAGAAATATGTAAACATTGATTATATTGTGATTAAATTTATCGCATTGGCTTCTTTTCCTACTTTTATCACAGAATAGTACAAAATCCTATCAGAATAGAAATCATTTGCATGACATTAACTGAATCTTTTAATTTACTGCTGGTGTATAAAATCTGCTTCTCTCGTAAGGAAATTTAATAAGAGCTGATGCAATTTTCATTTATTTCATATTTATTAGTATATTGAAAATTTAAGAACTATTCATAAGTAATTTATTGGTTAGTATCCTCAAAGGCAATATACTTCCAAAAATACAATAATTTTTTTAAATATAGGGATTAAATTAATTCTGTAAACTATTCCTTTATTACAAGTGGATGTTGATAAAGATTTACGACGATTAATATTCTACGCCTAATGTTTATTGAACATTATAGAAAATTGTTGGACTTTTGTTGATTAATAACTGCTCCTTAGTAGCTCTTAATGATAAATCAATATTATTTTTGTTAGCTTCCACGAAAGAAATATTTGAAATTAAAATTGGGCAATTTTTGCTAATGTTTATAAAATATAATAATAAAATCCAAGTTTTGTTGGGACTTCAATTGGTCTAAATTGGTCAAGACTTCGATTGGTCTAAATTGGTCAAGACTTCTGATTGGTCTTTAATTTACTACTTACATTAACTATAAAGCCTTTTATTTATTAAAAGATTTTTTATGAATTGATCTGCATTCTTTGATGAATGGGGATACAAGTGAAGAAATTCGTAGTTACTTTTACAAAAACATATAATCATTATATAATAATGGGATTTTTCCGTAAATGTTTTAAGAGTAATGTGAATTTTTAAGTATAACATATTTCAACGTTGATTAAAATACTGATTGAAGCCTCCACAAAGAAAATGTTAATTTTTACAAAGAATCTTAAGCAAAGTGGATTGTAACATTTTTCTAGCTCATTTAAAAAAACCTTTCACCTACTATAATGTATAGATTCAAATATTAAGATTTGAAATATAACTTGCTGTAGTGTTTGATTCAAGTATTAATTTTTTCACATTGAAGGAGCAATGTTCAGCAAAAATATTATTCGAACTTAAATTATAAATAAAGGTAATGAAAAAAATTACTCTATTGAGTACATTTCTTTTGTTCCAATCTCATAATAAATTTGCATTCAATTATCAAATAATTTCGGTAAATATAAAAACAACTGGGAATCATGTCGTTTTATTGTTAAAATCTCAAACAGTAAATAAAACCATTTCTTCTTTATTTATTTAAAGTCAACTAAAATATATGTACGAGGTTAGAAGTAACTTATTTTTTGTTATTAGTTTTACGTTATTATTTATACGCTCCCTTGTGGTAAAAATCTTTTCAATCTAAGCGACTCTGTGCCTTTATTGAAATATAGTATCTTGTTTGATCCATCTGCTCGATCTAAAACAAAAATACGGAAGAAATAACAAATAAAATTCTCTCCTCTTACAGGTAACCACACATTGAATATTTTACTTTTCTGGTTACCTTCAAAATAAAGTGCCGGGGGCATCTTTTCCGTAAGGATTTTCAAACAAGATTGGACATCCTTGCGCTTGTTCAGGATTTACTTGTAAGAAAAAGATTCATCGTGCATTTAGGATGCATTCTCTCACATGATCCAGTGACTGGATTTGTTTTTCTTTTTCAAGAAAATTTTGCTGAACATGTTTTGTCTTTATTAAAAATTTTCATTCAGAGAACATGAATGATCCGGTCTTTTATTAATAAATAAAAGCCGGGTAATTTTCGTCAATTTGGAACATAAGTTAATAGGATATTTTGCTGTCGGTTATTAAACTTCACGCAAAAAGTCGTTTACCAGTAATTAAATATTGATTTTCATAAGGTTATATGTACTTTTGGCGATTTTTATTTGCAGTTTTTCTCATTTCCTAAGATTTGTGCTTCTTGTAAAAAGTCATTTTTAAATAACATTTTTGTTTTTATGATTTATTTAAAATTTTCAAAGATTATTTTGTGGAGTCGGCAGAAATCGGCCGAGAAAGCATAAAAAATTATTTAATTGGAATCATTATTTATTATCAAAAATTAGCGTATGAATTCAAACCCATTTTTATTATTTTATATGCATTGTTCATTTCTGAAAAGCAAAATTGTAATTTTTGCTATTTTACTGTAATTTAATTCATAAAAATTCATTCTTCAAGAAAATCTAAGATAATTATTAAGTTTCATTTATAATAACATTTCACTTTCGTTTAAGTTGCATTTGCGAATTACATATACATGTATAGTAATCAATTTCATTTATTTTTCTAACTGGATTTTTGGTTTTTAAAAAAATGTCTAAGTTTATGTTTTTGTATTCATAAAATATACTTCAAAACGATAGAATAAACAAAGTTTCCTCAAAAGATATTCTAATATGAAAATATCTCAACCAGATTGTGGAATTCATATTTCTGTCAACAACAAATGTTTGTTTCCATTCAAATTGCAGTTTTTTTAATATTTCTGTTTTCAAACGTACTTTAAATTCTATATCGATTTATCATTGCTTTGAATTTACTGCAGCGTTTTACCTTCTGTGATTTCCTTTCTCTTGTAAATGAAGGTAGTTTAAAATCGCTTGAATTGCTTTATACAAAGAATCTACAGATCTTTGAGCTTGACAAAAATTCTTTCTTTTGCTTTGAAAAAAGAAAGAAAAGACTAAAACGCTTTCTTATACATTTTAAATTCTATACCCATTCAAAGCTAGTTTGAATTCACTGTTATTTTTTTACTGATGATAACTTTCTTCCTACTGAAAAAAGAAGAGATTTAAAACGAATTGCTTTTATCCCAAAGAAAGTATAAGAAAGATTCCGAATTTGAAGAAAGCGAGAATTTTTCAACACTCTGTGAGGAAGCTGATA